>QBTX01000194.1:4397-75669 GCA_003063285.2 Arachis monticola | reverse complement strand
AACTCATAGTAAAGTCCAGAAATGTGAATTTAACATAAAAACTAATAAAAACATCCCTAAAAGTAACTAGATCCTACTAAAAACATACTAAAAACAATACCAAAAAGCGTATAAATTATCCACTCATCAATCATATAGCTTGCCATGGAAAGGAGCACGCATGATTGGAAGAAGAGAATAGGAAAACAGAGGTTCAGAAGCAACAAAGCATCTCCAAACACTTATCTGAAATTCCCACCAATGAATTACATAAGTATATTTATTTTATTTTATGTTTTATTTATCTTTTAATTATCTAAACCTCATAACCAACTGAATCCGCCTGACTGAGATTTACAAGATGACCATCGTTTGCTTCAAGCCGACAATCTCTGTGGGATCGACCCTTACTCACGTAAGGTATTACTTGGACGACCCAGTGCACTTGCTGGTTAGTTGTACGGAGTTGTGAAAAGTGTGAATCACAATTCCGTGCACCACGCACGCGTCATGCATGCGTACGTGTGCATTGAAGATTCGCAAGCCACGCGCACACGTCAAGCACGCGCACGCATGATGCTCGGCACATGACCCACTTAAAGTGAAATCACTGGGGGCGATTTCTGAGCTACCCAGGCCTAAATCCAACACGTTTCTGATGGCATTTTATGCAGAATTCAAGCTAGAGCAAAGGGGGGAGCACTTAGTTAGTCATGATGAGCCTTTAGTTAGTTTTCTAGAGTGAGAAGCTCCCTCTTCTCTCTAGAATTAGGTTAGGATTAGATTGATTCCTCCTGGATCTAGATTTGATCACTTGATTTCATCTTGTTTTCTTTACAATTTCTTGTTTCTCTATTTTGATTCTCTTAGTTTGTGATGTTAATTTTACTTTTATGCATCTTTTATGTTCATGCACTCATGTTGGATTTGGATCTCTTTTAGTGAAATTTGATGTTGATGTTCTTTTATTGTTGATTTGAGTTGTGAATTTTACTTTTCTTGCAATTAGTAGTTAGTAGATTTATATTTCTTGCACCTTTACTATGCTTTACCTTTATTGCACACTAGGTGTTTGATAGAATATTTACACTAGTTTTTTGAGTAGTTTTCTTTACTCTTGGCCTAGGCTAAGAGAATTGAGTGACCTTGAGTCATTGGGTCTCATTGAATTGGTGATTTGAGAACCCTTGGTGATCAATTTGATATCCATTGACACTACTAACCCAATTAGAAGATAGGTTGGGACTTATGGATTGATGTTGATCAAGCCATTTGACGTACTTCAAGCCTATGAGTAAATGTTACGTACTTAAGGCTTTTGGAAGTAGACCTAATGAGCTTGGTTCTTCATAATTGTCAATCTATGGTTTGTAGACAAGGATGGCGATCTCAATTTATCTACGTCTAGCCAAGAGTTCTTTCCTTTATTTTATTAGTTCTTGACTGTTTACTTTCTTGCTTTTATATTTCCTTGCCCTTTTATAAACCAAACCCCTTGTTTCTTTATAGCTAATAATTGATCACTTCATTACAATTCCTTGTGAGATGACTCGAGGTTTAAATACTTCGGTTAATTTTTATTGGGGTTTGTACTTATGACAACCAATATTTTTGCATGTGAGGATTCTTTGTTGTTTTAGAACTATACTTGCAACGAGATTTCATTTGTGAAATTTTAAACCATCACGAAGAAAACCGAGCATCACTTCCCTTGCTCTATTATCGGTCACACCTTTTGCAATTCCTTTTCGTCTTGATGAGCCTTCTCGATCTTAGACTTAAAATCACTTGAAATTTGCAGCTGGCATAGACATTGAGTACCAGACTCCTCTCTAACCCCCAATTTCAGACCTTCAAACGCCCTAAACAATTCCTCCTCTCGTAGCATCATCCAAGCAGCACATAGGAACTTTCAGCTAAAAGCGTCCGCCACTATATTCACTTTTTCAGGGTGGTAGCTCAACTCGAAGTCAAAATCCTTCAGAAGCTCCATTCACCTCCTCTGCCGCATATTCAGTTCTTTCTGCTCAAAGAAGTACTTCAAGCTTTTGTGATCGGAAAAAACTTGAAATTTGATGCCATAGAAGAAATGCCTCCAAACCTTTAGAGAAAACACAACGGTAGCAAGCTCTAAGTCGTGAGTTGGAAAATTCATCTCGTGTGGCCTTAATTGCCGCGAGGCATATGCCACGACATTACGGTGCTACATTAGCACGCATCCTAGACCCTTCAAAGATGCATCACAATACACCTCAAACGGTTTACTCAGCTCAGGCAACACCAATACAGGTGCAGTGGTCAACTTCTACTTCAATGCTTGAAAACTCTCCTCACACTCAGAAGTCCAGACAAATGGCGCATCCTTCCTAGTCAGCTTGGTCAAAGGCAAAGTGAGTTATGAAAACCCTTTGATGAACCTTCGGTAATAACCCGCCAAACTGAGAAAACTCCTAATCTCCGTCACAGAAGTTGGTCGCTCCCAGTCCATTACTGCCTCAACTTTAGATGGATTCACAGCAATCCCTTGTTAACTTACCACATGGCCAAGAAACTTCACCTCGCTCTTCCGGAATTCATATTTAGATAACTTGGCATACAATTTTCTTTCCTTCAAGATTTGTAGCATAGTTAGCAAGTGATTCGAATGCTCTTCATTGTTCTTGGAGTAAATCAATATGTCATCAATAAAAATGACTACAAACTTGTCTAGAAACGGACGGAAGATTTGGTTCACGTAGTCCATGAATACTGGAGGAGCATTCATCAACCCAAAAGACATTACAGTATACTCGTAATGACTATAATGAGTTGTGAAAGCAGTCTTAGGGATGTATTCATCCCTCACCCTTATTTGGTGATAACCAAATCGCAAGTCAATCTTAGTAAATACTCCGACTCTTTGAAGTTGTTCCATTAGGTCTTTGATCCTTGTTAATGGATACTTATTCTTTATAGTTACCTTATTCAGCTGCCGATAGTCAACACATAGACGCATGCTCCCATCCTTCTTCTTTACCAGTAACACTGGTGCTCTCCACGAAGAAATACTCAGCCGAATGAAACTTTTACTCATAAGTTCTTCTAATTGATATTTAGGTTCAGTTAATTCCAGTGGTGACATTCGATAAGGAGCAATTGAGATTGGCACGGCTCCAAGTACCAACTCAATCGCAAACTCGATCTCTCGAACAGGAGGGAATTTAGGAATGTCGTCCGGACATACTTCAGGAAATTCATATACAACCAGAATTTGCTCTAAGCTCTGTTCCTCACTTGCCACATTCGACGCCAACAGAACAACACCCTGACATTCACACCCACTGCAGTTCACAACTACCGAGTTCAAATAATAATCCTTCGCCACAACTGGCCCTTCTGACCCTTCTGACATAAAATGCAGTGTCCTTTCAGAACAATTTAGCAAGACACAGTTCTTAGATAACCAATCCAATCCCAAGATGAGATCAAGACCAGTCATTGGCAGACAAATTGAATCATGCTCAAATTCATGCTGTTTAACTCAGAATGACACTTGTGGACATCATAACCTAGTCACAATGACTTCAGAAGTGGCTTTATGCACCTTCAGATCATAACCCAAGACCACAATCTTCAATCCTAGTTCACTAGCATTTTCAAATGCTATAAATGAATGCGTCACTCCCGAATCAAATAAAGCAGTTAAAATTTTACTGGCTACTGCACAGTTACCTCTGATTAGTGTCTCGGATCCCTCAACACCTGCTGCAGAAGTAGTGAATACTCTTTCCGGTTGCTATACTCTACCGGTCTCAAACTTCTTCTTCTCTAGACAATTCCAGGCCAGGTGCCCGGGTTGTCCATAAAAGTAGCATACCCCTGATCCCAATCTGTACGGGACTCCAAGATGATACTTCACGCACCTCTAACAATTTAGATCACTTTGTGGCTATTTTCCATACCTTCTTCCTTGATTGGTATTGTTATTTGGCCTCCTGAAGTTAGTCTGACCATGAATATATTGTGGAATAAAACCTCCCCGCTTAAACTTCTTGCCCCTCGGTGCAAAATTCCGTCCTTGAATCCTCTAAAAAGGCATCCTTTGACTTTCTTTTTCTACTATCCCCTTCTTCACACACTCCTCAGCCACCCTACTCTTATTCACAAGTTTAGAAAACACCCTAATCCCCATTGGTGCAATGGAGCTCAGAATGTCACTTCGAAGGCCTCCTTCAAATTTGATACACTTCATTCAGCAAAATCCTCAGCAGCACCTTGACAAATACGGGAAAATCAGCACGGTTCTTCGAACTTGTTAGTATATTCAGTAATAGTCATCTGGCCTTATTTTAGTTGGAGTAATTCAAGCTCCTTGGCATTTCTAACCAAATCTGGGAAAGTACTTATAGTAAAACTCTGTTCGGAACACCTCCTAAGGGATTACAACACCATCTGGCTGCAAGATATGTCATGTTCCCTGCCACCAGTACTGGGCCTCACCCTGCAACTGATAAGTCCCGAATTCAACCCACTATTTCTCGAGAACCTGCTGAGCCTACAATGCCCGTTCCATTGCCTAAATCTAGTTATCTGCTTCAGTGGGGTTTGAGATCCCCCTGAAGGACGGAGGGTGCACCTTTAGAAAAGAGGCGAGCGTCATAGGACCCTCTTCACCATTGTTACCATTGTTCCCATTGTTGATCTAATTACTCAGCGCCTCGGCTGTCGCCTGCATAGCCGCAGCCATGTTTCCCAGGGCAGCCTAAAGTCTACAGGGTTATTCCCTACCGGTTCAAGACTTGCATTGCCTAATCTACCTCTGGCTCACCTGCGGCCTCTTCCACGAGGCGCCATCTGGTCCCTATACACACCAAACAAGTGATATCAAGTTGATCAGTCTCAATATCACAGGTCTAGTGATTTAAAGTCCCAAATGCATGCTCATGAACATTTATGCTACATATATCAGTTAGATATCCTAATAGCACATAGACACACACACAGAGAATGCACAGAAGCATAGTCAGTCTGTCCCTCAGGCTCTACAGGAATGAACCGCTCTGATACCATAAAGTAACACCCTACCACACAGAGTTTTATGCTTAAGTCATAAATAGAGGTGGTGTGGTATTACAACCTCTATAATAAAATATATATACATATAATAATTGAAAGAAAGTAATATACTAGGATCCTTGAAGAATAGGTAAAACAAAATCGTGAAATTAAAAGCGCAACGCTCAAGAATAAGGATTACTTGCGTACAAAGAAAGCTAAGGTTCATAACATATATATATAGGAAACAAGAGTAGAGGGTCAAGAATACAGAATAATGAGCTCCTAACTCAGCCTGCGAAGATAAAGCTGGCCAGAGAATATATATACATATATATAACCCATAACCCAAAATACATATATAAAAACCCTAGTTCTCCATACGCGTCTAAGAGTACAAAAGTAAAACAAGTTATCAAGAGAGTTCTATACATATGATCATATATAAACTATACACCAAAATAAAGTCCCAAAAGATCCACTTCGCTGCAGAGCTCCAGATGTCTAGCGAGGTGTCTCTCGACCTGCATCTGAAAATATAAAATATCGTATGTATGGAACGAGAACTGGGGTTCTCAGCATGGTAAAGGTGCCACAAATAAAAACCAGAGGCAATCCCAGAATGCCGACACTCTGATTATAAAGCTTAAAAAAGAACTAAAACAGAAACCATAAATCAAGGTAGTTTTCTAAGGATTCCTAACTTAACCAATTCCTTAAACCTAGACCCTCAATACTCCTCCTTTCCTCCAATCCTCCGACACCGATGAAACCACACAAACAAACAGGCAGACAATGATAAACACAGGTAGAATACAAGTACTGCAGATAGCAAATACAACAATTAACATAGTAGGTTCACTTCGGCATTCCCAATTAATGCACAACAAGCAATTCAAACAATATGCATATGATGCATGCCTGTCCTATGGCTGATGAGTCTCATCGGTCGGTTATCAAGCCAACCCGACAAGTCTGGCTGCTAAACTCTGGACTGTCCCCCATCGCGCATCCCCAAGAGTATATGCATAGCTTTTTCTCATATAAAATTTGCTCAAGGGGGCATCCTTCCCGGGATTTCTACGTACCCGGTCACCCTTACGATGTAGAATTAACAGAGTATCAAGTCTCAACCTAGAAACGTGGTGGCAAGCCATGGTACTTTACCCAGAGAAACTCATATCTAAGATAATTGAGTGCATAAGCCAATAACATTCATAATCATTTATAATCATTGCATAATCATTCTTTACAGACATGGTATCACATATACTTCACTTTTTTTGCATTTTTCATAATAATTCATCATTTTTCAACTTTACTTCACCCCCAAGTTACCACCTTTTCCTAGCTTCAAAACTCATTTGCTGAAAACAGGGGCGTCACATACGCCAGCACATTGCTCGCATACATGGAGGCTTGTTTTGTCTTCCTCGCGTATGCATCTCCTTGCCCGCGTACATGAGATGCCAAACCAAGAAGGGTTGGTCGCGTCACGTGCAAGTGGTCGCATACGCAACCCCTGAAATACACTGTTCGCGTATGCATGCGCCTTGCTCGTGTATGCGAGATGCAAAACCTAGAAGGGTTAGTCGTATTACGTGTAGGTGGTTGCATACGCATGATATGCAAAGTGGCAAAAATGTTGAATACTGCAGAATTTCAATTTTGCACTCCAAACTTCCGATGAGCATAACGTTTTTATTTTAAAACATTTTTCATCCGTTCTTTGAACAGAATAAATTTAACGAACCCAATTTTTATATGAAACAAGTTTGGAATAAATTGGGGGTTCGGAAGCCGAGTTATGACTCGCTGAAGTTCGGCTAAAAATCAGTTTTTCACAAAAGCTCAAAAACCTTTATTCTTACCAAAACCAATTCAAGACCAACCTACCATACATAAAAACCAGCACCACAACACATCATATACAATACCAAAATCTCCATATCCTACCACAATCAATCATACCTCAATATTACACAATCTCATACCTAAATTCCTCACTTTAATCAACAAGATCATCAATAATCCATCATCTATGCATAATCAATATTATCAACTTGTCAATCATTATTCAATCAACATTTAGCATTCTATTTCCATCATAACAATGATCACCAACACATGCTCAATCCATATCATCAATATCAAAAGTACTAAGCATTTAACATACTTTGTCATTCCAACATATCCTATGGTCATCTAGCCTAAGTTTTCACAAGACATTATATATATATATACCCACACACTTAATCAATGAATTTACTATGGGTTGAGAATTCTTACCGTACCCATAGACCAAACGAACCAAGCCCAATAATTCTCGCAAGCTAAATCGAACTTAAAGTACCAAAACTAACAAAATCTCAACATATATACCGACAAAGTTCGAAATCAAGCGGTAGAGCAACTGGAGTGAGAGTGAGGATTACTGATGCACCACTATTTCGTGGCACATTTTATGCTGAATTGAGTGGATTTTATCCACTATTCTCACACTTATGCATGTAATTTGCATGTTTTACATTTTTCTTCCTAGTTCTATGCTTTGATTGAAAACATGTTTCTTTGGCCTTAAATTACTAATTTTTAATCCTCTCTTATTACCAGTCGATGCCGTGATATATGTGTTAAGTGTTTTCAAGTTTTATAGGACAGGAATTGCTTAAAGAATGGAAAGAAAGCATGCAAAAATAGAAGGAACACAAGAAACCAGGGAGCTGAGCAGCGAGGATCGACGCGCACGCATGGCCAACACGTGCGCATGAATTGGCACATCTAATAGTGACGCGTACACATGACTGACGCGTACGCGTGACCAACGAAGTCGCATAGCGACGCGTATGCATGGACGACGCGTACGCGTGACTAGCGCAGAAGACCAGCGACGGTGTACGCGTGACCGACGCGTACGCATGACAACATGCAGCACGTATGCATAAACAGAAGACGCTGGGGGCAATTTCTGGGCTATTTTTGGCCCAGTTTCAAGCCCGAAAGTGAAGCTAGGCTGCAAAGTAGAGCTGGATGGGAGGAATCAATTCATTCACACATTCATTCACAATAGTTAGGTTTTAGATGTAGTTTTCTAGAGAGAGAGGCTCTCTCTTCTCTCTAGGTTTTAGGGTTCTTAGGTTTAGCTTTTCTTAATTTCAGATTTCTGCTTCACTTTAATTTAGTTTTCTTCTACTCTTATTTATTCTAGCACTTTAGTTATCTATTACTATTATTGATGCCTTTGTTTTATCCATTTATTTTATGAACTCTTATGTTACTCTCAATTCCTTTAATGCAATTTTATGTTTCATGTTTATGGCTTCTTTCTTTGTTTGTTGTTATTCATTCCTTTGCAATTGGTTGTTTAGATTTTATTATCTCTTATTAATTTTCTATATTTTTTTTTTTTTTTTTTTTTTTGTTTGTTTTTTTAAATTCTTGTAGGATTCTAAATTAGATTTTTGGTATTCTTAACTTGGATTGATCAATTAGAGACTCTTGAATTATCAAAATTCTTTGTTGATTGGTGATTGAAAGTTGCTAGCTGACTTAAGCTTCACTAACTCTAGTCTTTGATTAGAATTAACTCAGGAGTTGCTGCTCATGACTGACTTACCTTCAATTGAGGTTAACTAAGTGAAAGCAAAAGGCAATTACCATCACAATTGATGATGATAATGAGGATAGGAATTCCAATTCTCAATCCTTGTTAGGACTTTTCTTAGTTGTTATTTTATTTCCTTGTTATTTACAATACTTGTTCCTTATTTCAAAAACCCAAAAAGATACTTTCCATAACCAATAGTAACATACTCCCTACAATTCCTTGAGAGATGACCCGAGGTTTAAATACTTCGGTTTATTTTTATTGGGTTTGCTTTAGTGACAAACAAATTAAATATTGATTGAGGATAATTTGTCAGTTTAGACAATACTTGCAACATGATTATTTTTTGTCAAAATCCTTACCAACATTTTTCCCTATAAAATTTTTCTGATAGATTTGTAGAGTTCGACGCGCAGTGGTTGCGTGGCCGCAAACGGTACGGCGATCGGAGCTTGGAGTGAGAAGATATGGTGGTTTGATTATGATGTTAGGGTTTTGTTCTCTTCCCCCTTGTCCTTGAGCTTGCTTCAGAATTTCTGCCGAATAGGGGAAGAAGAATGAGTGTTCTTGAAATGTTTTGGGCCGATGGGTTGGACCTTGGGACCATTTTGGGCCCGGTTCGACCGGTCCGGCCCGTTCGATCCAATCTTGGGCCGAATTCTTTGAAATTAGTGTCAAAATTATTATTTTAATTAGCTCTATCCTATTAAACTATAAAATTCACATTTTAATCTCTTCATTAAAAATTAATTTATTGATTAATTATTCGCTAATTTTACGGGGTTTATAGTGGGTGTGCTAAATGATTGTTTGAATTCTGTGTTCTATAATTATTGAATAGGATTGTAATTTGTTGACTGTTATTGCTAACCAGTATATATAAAATGAATATAACTATACACCTCGACCCTACTAAGAACTCCCTAGTTCTTACCCCTATTTCCATCCCTTTCAGCTACAGGTGCAAAGGATTAGTGCGGAGCTACAAGAGCATAGAAGTTTATGTTCATGAGTTGAGTTGTTAGAATTTATTTTCTCCTCGTCATTTATTGTTTTTAGTTTTAGAGGGGTAGAATTTGTTTTTGAGAATCTTGGAATAAGTATATGTATTTAATGCTATGTGAATATATATACCTTTGTGGTTAAGTGGTTTAAAATAAAGAATCTTTGTTTTCTTAATTAAAAGTTTCGATTTGTATTCGCAATGGCTCAGTATTAAATAAATATAGTATGAAATTAAAGGAGTAGAGGTAGGTGACGCCGGACTTTTAGTGCGATCATGATGTGCTAAAGTTAGGGTGTTACAGTAGGGGTTGTGAGGAGCAAGGGTGGGGAACGATGCAGGTGTGGGGGGAAGAGTTTGTGGTTGTTGAAAGTCAAATTCAAAACAAGAATTATATTTAATTAATTTAAAATTTAATTTTAAAATTAAAATTAACTTTCTTTTTTTAACTTAGTGTTTATATTGTTTAAAAAAATGTTATTTCTCTTTACTTTCTCTATATTAAAACATCCTTAACAACACTAACTTTTTTCTAGAAGGTAAATGTATTGTGGTATTATATGACATATGTAGTAATGAACCAAAATTTTGGAGGCTGGTGTATTTATTGGGGAAGTTCTTTTTTTTTCTCTTCATTCTCCTTATTTTTGTTTAGCATGAGGATATACTATTGTTTAAGAGTGGGAGAATTAATCAGTCCATATTTGACGGTAAATTTTGGCTTAAATTAGACGAATTTCACCATATAAACTCACACTTAATCACCAAAATAGTATACTTTTGTGTTTTATCCCTAAATTGAACCTAAATGTGAAAACATGCATTTTGTGCTTAAATTGAGCATTTTAATCTCACTTTTATTTCATTCGATGCCGTGATATGTTTTGTGAGTGATTTCAGGTCAATAAGGCAAGAATGGGTTGGTAGAAGTGGAAGGACGCATGCAGAAAGGGAGAACACATGAAGAAAGCAAAGGAGAAGCACACAGTCAAGTGTGTGTACGCACAAGTGAAGTAATCAGTAAGTGTGCGTACGCACAACCCTCTGTACGTACGCACAGGTCCCAGCGCGTGACTTCATTAATGAAGCACGTGGCTCGCAATTTTGAGGGCCTTTTGGCCCAGTTTTGAATGTGCTGAAGCTGAAATTGAGTGCTATATCAAGGGGCATCATTCACATGTCAAAGGGAGCTCACTTAGACATAGGAAAACACATAATTAGGAGTATGAGTAGTGTAGTGTAGAAAATGCTCTCTTAGGGTTTAAAATTAGGGTTCATTATAGCATTTTATAGTTTCAAATTTGATCTTGGATTTTGCTCATCTCTTTTGTAAGTACTCTTTAATTTCTCTTTAATTACATCACATTTACTCTTATTTTCTTATGGTTCAAGTTACTTTATTAATATATGCAATTTTGGTTTCTTAAAGTTTTGATTGATGAATTTAATGTTTTATGATTTCTCTTTGCTTGTTTGAATGTTTATTGTTGATATTGTGAATAGTTGGTTATAGTTTCTAATTTTTCCTTGCAATTTATTATGTTTTGTTTTATTGCCCACAAGGTGTTTGTGAAAATTCCAACCTTATCTTTTGAGTAAACTTTCACACCTTGGCTTAGGAAATGAGTTTCTAGGATACTAAAGTCATAATGTCCGACATTTAGTGATAATTCTTAGGTAGTTAGTTGGCTCTTGTTTCCATTGACGCTAGCTTTTTACTAAGAAATTAGTAAGTTAGCTAGAACTTATGGATTAAGGTCAATTATGCTTGCTTGACTTACTCCTCGATGCTAGGGGTTGACGAAGCGAGATTGACTCATCATAGTTGCCATAGTTGTGGTTATGACGATGATAGGATTCCTTAATTCTCATTCCCAAGTCAAGGCTCTTTTATGCATTTATAGCATTTTCACTAGTTTTGACCTTATCTTCTTTTTAATTTCATTAATTTCCTTTTTGATCATTTTTAGTTCTTTTATTTCTTAGTTCTTTTAATCTTTCTATTCTATACTTGAAAACCCTTTTTTTGCACAACCAAGAATGTGCACACCTTAATTGCATTGTCCGAGAGAGACGACTCGAGGTTTAATTACTCTCGGTTATATTTGTATTTGAAAATTAAACTTTGATGGTGGGAGTTAGTTTTTGATTTGGACTATACTTGCAACAAAGAGATTCTATTTTGTGAAATTCTAAACCAACACTAATTCTCACATCAGCAGGCAATACAATTTCATCTTTCTATTATTTTTGGTATCTACGTAAGGTAAAAGGTGGCTAAAAATTTTAGATAAAGGAGAATTTCAGTAATATCCCAAAAATGAAATATATTAATTTTTTAATATGAGAGACACATTTGAAATTAAAAATGTACTGGTTTGAATTGTAACTTCTTAATTTTTGAAAACAAAATTATAAATTTTTTCTATAGCTTTTAAAAAAATCAATTCGTGAGGAGCGAATTGTGTTTTTGTTTTTAAAAAATAATTAAAAAAGAATTTGTTGAGGGTAAATTGTGAAAAATAAATACATTGAAACGAATTGTATTTAACAAGTATTATATTGAACGAAATAGAAATGGATCAACTCAGGCCGTTTTATCCAATTTGGCCAAATAGACTAATGCAAGCTCTCCGATGTAGATAGGTAGATTCCATCTACATGTGTAGATTAATGTTGACAGAATTTAAAAGTGACAAGTGTTGGTCGAGTGAGACATTTTCTGCATATTGCAGGGTGTGGCAGTAATAGTGCTTAACCAGTCACATGCATTGTTGCATTACCTTACTGAGACTAGCAATGTGTAAGAATAATTAGTAGTTAAGATCATTTTAATTATGTGTTTGATAATATTGGCTTTTTTATGTTTTTGATCGGATGATTGCAATTAATTTTGGGCCTATTGCAAGAAAAGAAAGGCATATAGAATTAGAGGTAATTCAAGACCCAAAAAATTTAAAAAAGAAAAGAAAAGAAAAAAGAATCCGAAAGCATGTGTTTCCCCCACCATCAAGAGAGTAGAGAAAGACCTGAACCTCAACCAAGAGGAAAACCCTAGCTTCCCACCACCGCCGCAAAGAGGAACCTTTTTTTCCGCCTCCAGAGCAGCGGCTTGTGTCTTCGAGTACCCATCCGTCACAATCAGTGGCATTCACGAGTTGCAGGCGCAAAATTTCATCATGGGGCTCGGCGTCGTTGTCTTTCTATGATCGGCGTCATCCTCACCGAGTCGGTGTCATCTGTCGTTGTCCTCATCTTCTCAGCGGCGTCTGTCGCCGTCCTTCCTGCGATCGAAGGTCAGTGACGAGTCACCTGTTATTCATTTTTGTAGATCCTTTAAAAGTGATTTCTAATGGAAAGTAACATGAATATACATCTTTTATTCTCAACTTTAGTAGGAAGAATCAATTTTTAAGTCATAATAATGTTACATTGTTACTTGGGTCGAGTTAATCCCACTCAAATATCATTATGTTTTGCTGTGCTATTGGCTGGATGCTATTTTCAAGGTTGTAACACTATCGAATCAAGTCAAGTGATATCCTAATAGGTGAAATTACCTGCACTTATCAACCAACCTAGTTTGTAAATTTTATGTATAAAACATTTATAAGTACGTAATTTTTTATTGGTTATTCTAAATTCCTAGTGTTCTAGTTATTAGTTATCTCTCCCATGCCGACTTGTTCTTCATTTTTATTGAATGTCCAGAAACCAAGATTCTTTTGCTGCTCACTTGTGCTCTATTGAATGGTTTGTGCTACTGTGTTGTGTGTTCTGATTTTTTTTTTGGCACAGTGATGTATTCTCTTCGTTTCCATGTGAATAATACAACTTTTTGGGGATAAAATACCAGGACACCAAAATTAGTTTTTATTGAATAATAGCAAGTATTCTTTCATACAACAATGAATATATAATGAATGGCTCAATTATATACCAACAAAAAATATAATGACTCGATTATATTATTTATCTTGCCGTTGTTGTATTTATAAAATATCAACCATAGCAAGTGTATAATAAAGCTCAGAGTGGACTTTGCTGAATAATACAAATCATAATCTTTATATCAATAAATCTATAGATTAAATAGCTAAATTATTATCAATTTGACAATTGCATATACATTTTTGGTTTGAGCAAACATTTAAAGATATCCTTTATGAGCAGGAGAAACAAAGCTCTTGTAAAGAAGCTAAGTACACCTCCTCCAAGGAGCACATATTTCTTTTTCCATTATGTTTGTTGTGGCCTCTATGTTAGATTTAGATTGTGTGTGAGAGATGTAGAGCATGTGATTCCTTTAACTTATCAACTAGGTCGGTAGGAAAGTCTTCACATACTTTCAATGTCATATTGAGATGCATTGGCGGAGCTTAAATGAGGTAATGGAGCATGGTCTCCCAAATGTTTTATACAAAAAAATTACTAGTACTTATGTTAAAGGTTCAAGTGGTAACCTTAGTTTAATTGGCTTAATTCTCTCCCTTCCAATTAGCATATTTGTGTTCTGTAAACCTCGAGTAATAAGTGAATAATTAGCTAATAAACTGATTATTAATCTAAGAAATTAAAAAATGAAATTTTATAGTTTAATGGAGTAGAGAAAATTAAAATAAGAAATTTGACATTAATTTTAAAGGATTTGGCCCAAGATTGAGTCGAACGAACTGAACTGAACGAACCAGGCCCGTATTGGGCCCAAGGCCCAACCCACAAGTCACACCCACTTAAATAAAACCCTTTCTTCCTTCACCATTCAGCAAGAATGCTGAAGCAAGTTCATGGAGGAAAGAACTTGAGAAAATAACCTAACCCTCTACTAGATTTCAACTTCATATAACTTTTGATCCGGAGCTCCGATTGACGAGTTGTCAGTGGCCACGCGTTCATCTCAGAATCCTCTATGAAACTCACCCCATAATTTGGAAAAGAATTCATCTTTTCCTACCCAAATCTTCCCTTCTCAGTTTCGAATTTGAGGGGTGTTGAAATTGAGAATTTATAAGATTTTGGTTCTTAGGTTCGAATTAGCTTCGTGGACTTGTCAGGTCTTATCCAAATTTTGCATAGGTAAGGTGAGAAACGTTTAATCCTTTCCAAGTTATCTAATTGGTGAACCCTATGATAATTTTAGTGTTATTTTGTGAAATTAGTTTGGATTACGTACTTTGGAAACAAATTGGTGGTGTTGGAGACTTGGTATTGGACTTTGGGGAGCCGGAGACCCGTTTGGTGAGACTTTGGAAATTCGGGTATCATGGAACAGTAACAAATTGTGATGTTCTGGGTTTTACGATGAATCGGCCAAAGTATGGTTTTGGTTTCTCGTATCTAATATGTAATGTGTCGTGAAAACTTAGGCTAGTTGACCTATAGGATAAGTTGAATTAATTGTTGGTTGTGGAATTAAATTGTTTATTTGGGTTGAATATGAATTTTGGCAACTGATGTTGTAGTGAGAATGTATTAATACATGATAATTTTAATGATGAATGATGAGGATGATGAGAATATATATATAATGAATTATTGATGATCTTTTTGGGTTATATTGGCTGTGAAAGCAACCCTAGATAACTGAAGGAAGGTTGGAAATGTGGTTTTAGAAGGGATATAAGTTCAAATGTGAGTTATGGTATGTAAGGTTGTTGAAAAGTCCAAGGCAGAATTTTCTGCATAATTGACAGTGGAATAAACCAGTTTCTGGGAGCAGACTAGGCCCTATTTTTTAATGAAACTATTTTTCCATGAAACTTTAATGTATTATGAGCCTCTCATAAAAAATTCAGAATTTATTGACGAGTGGTTTGGAAGAAACGAATTCTTAAACATTGATGGATTCTGCAGGAAATTCTGTTTCTTCGCTGCAGAATCACCAAATTCCAATCCACTTAATTTACAATTCTGATAAGATTTTAAGCTGAAACTAACAGCAGTTTCAAGCCTTATGTGTCCAAAATCTTTAGTTTAAATTTCGTGTCAAAAATATTTTTAACTAATTAGTTATGTTGCAAAGAGTGAGGGTAGCTCGCTGGATTTTGAAAACAAAATTCTAAACGGAAGGGCTGTGTTCCTAAGCTCATTCCTAAGCTGTGACATGGTAATAATCTGAAATTTAGTTTTCTGGAAAGCTGGAGGAGTCTTCTTTAAGGACATAAATTTTGAAAGGCAATGGGTGAGAATTGATTTTTAGAGAGTTTAACAAATTTACTGCTCGCTGCTGTTTTTCTGCAATGATAGCAGAATTTTGAAAGATTTGTACAAGTTTTAATTATGGTCGGAATGCCCCAGAACTAAGTTTTATTTTCTAAACCCAAGATTTTACAATAACTAAGGGGATTAAAGAGAGTATAATGACTAATTAAAAATGTTTACCTGGTAAATTGTTAAGGAAAGTTTGAACGTTGTTAAGACTGGGGGACCGCGTAAGGGTGGTTTTAGTGCTATTTTAGGGGAGATTATGTCCGAATTTCTGTAAAAGTTTAGGGACTTAGTTAAATGAAAATATGTAAATTGTCCCCAAGAAGGTTTAAAATTAATTGGTGATCCGGAGGTATGTGTAGTTAAACGGTGATGTGGAGGTATGTTTAGTAAAGTGGTGATAGAGGGGTGTGTATGTAATTGGTGATGTGGAGGTATGATGAAAAGAACGAAAAAAGGAAACCATGAATGGAAATGATAATTGAAATGAATAATGAATCATGAAGAGTGTACGACAAATGGGCTTCATGCCAAACTGCTAATGCGGAAGTGCCCGCCTGACTGATAACCTAAGGTTGCTAATGCGGGAATGTCTGTCTAACTGATAACATATGGAATGTGGATAGGCCTTGAGCCAAACTGCTAATGCGAAAAGGCCCGCCTAACTGATAGCCTGAGATTGCTAATACGGGAATGTTTCGCCTAACTGATAGCCTGTTTCTTACCGTGATGCCAAGATATCCTAACTGACATGGAAACCCATGATGATAATTGAGCCTGACTGACACGGTAAAGAAACCATATTCGGGGTTTGTCCCAAGTAACGTCGGGTTGCGGGTAGACAACCTACACATGAGCTCATGACCTGCGCTAGGAAAGGCATGCAACATGTGCATTTGTATATTTTGTTTGAGTGTGCATTGTCTTGGCTTGCTTAATTGTTTATTCATGTTAATTGCTAATTGCCTACTTGTTATATATGCTTTCTGTATGTGTTTGACTTGTCTATTTTGTCTGTCTATGAAATTTCATCAGAGTTTGAGGAACGGAGGAAAGGCAAAGAGATTGAGGGTTTTGATTAGATATTGATCAAGTTTAGAACCTTAGAGACCTACCCTCGTTTATGGTTTAAGCTTTAGTTCCTTAAGATTTATAATCTGATTGTCGGCATTCTAGGATTGCCTTTGGCTTTCCCGGGACCTTGTTTATTATATATGTAGGCACCTTAACCATACTGAGAATCCCCGGTTCTCATCCCATACGATATTTTTGTTTTTCAGATGCAAGTCGAGATGCACCTCGCTAGGTATCTGAAGTTCTATTGCAGCGAAGATGGGAGTTTGGGCTTTTATATTATGCTATGTATATTTATATATATATGCTTAGTGTTCTCCTTTTATGTATTTTACCTTGGTGCCTCATAGAGGATTTTGTTAGTGAACTAGGGTTTATTTTGAGAACTTTAGATATGGAATTATAAGTATGTATGTTTGTAAATATTCTCCGGTTAGCCTTAGCTTCAAAGGCTGAGCTTGGAGCTTGACTACTTTGTATCCTTGATCCTCTATTCTTATGTATATATATATATATCTGTGTGTGTGTGTGTGTGTGTGTTGTGTGTGGTGTGTGTTTGTGTATCTATTTGCACTAAGCTTTTCTTCGTTACGTTGCCGCTTCGTGAGTATTAAGACTTGTTTTTAAACTTTCCTTCAAAGGCTCTTAGATATAAAACATTTTCAACTATATATATATATATATATATATATATATATATATATATATATATATATATATATATATATATATATATATATATATATATTCAGAGGTCGTAATATCTTACCACCTCAGTTTTGTGACTTAAGCATAAGACTCTGTGTGGTAGGGTGTTACATTATGGTATCAGAGCAGTTTGTTCCCGTAGAGCCTGGGGAATGGACTGACTATGCTTCTGAGCATATTCTGGTTGTGTGTACATGCTATTTAGGAGGTCTGCTTGACATATATAGCATAAATGTTCATGACCATTACCTTTGGAGATTCGATGCACTAGACTTTAGATATTAAGACTGATCACCTTAATATCAATTGTTCAGTGTGGATAAGACCCAAATGGCATCTCGTAGGCGTGAGTGAGGTGATACGGTTGACGATAGGGCAGCTGCACAGATAATTGCCGACGTGATGAGACAACAAGCTTGAAACAGTGATAAAGGCGGTGATGGACCTAGTAATGAAAGAAACTGAAGGATTAGAACTCGTGCAGTTGGAGTAAAGGTCAATAGTGCTTAGTTAGAGAGATAAAGAGATTCAAAGAGTGTTCTGGCAGAGTATGTGAATGATTAAAATCTTAGTGGCTTATAATCAAAGTGACGCTGCAAAAAACGCGGCAATTTTGGTGGCTCTAGAATTGTATCGACGTGAGAAAAGAGTTTTAGGATATGAGGGTATCTTGAGGAATCAGTGTAGGATCGAGGAGTGAAAAGTGTGTGTGATTTAGGCTATAATGGATGAATCAGACTAAGATTGGAAAATTGATTAGTGTTCAAGATAGTTGACAAGGATTATAGATCGATTTGGTTTGGATAGGATCCTTGGAGGATAAGGGAGTTAGTAGTCAATAAGAAAGAGTTAGACAAAACTAAGAATGAAATAGACGGGTTTAACTTAGGCTTGAAATGGGAATAGGGTGTTAAACTGATGTTGGAAAATGACAAAATGAATGGTAAGAGATCGGTTGAATCTGAGGGAGCGTATATGGAAAATTGAGAGCAAATTTTCGAGGACGAAAATTTCTGTTAAGGGGGTAGAATATAAACCCCGAGTAATTAGTGAATAATTAGCTAATAAATTAATTATTAATCTAAGAATTTAGAAAATAAAATTTTATAGTTTAATGGAGTAGAGAAAATTAAAATAAGAATTTTGACACTAATGTTAAAGGATTTGGCCCAAGATTGGGTTGAACGGGCTGAACCGAATGAACCGGGCACATATTGGGCCCAAGGCCTAACCCACGAGTCACACCTACTTAAATAAAACCCTTTCTTCCTTCACCATTCAGCAAGAATGCTGAAGCAAGTTCATGGAGGAAAGAACTTGACAAAATAACCTAACACTTTACTAGATTTCAACTTCATATAACTTTTGATCCGGAGCTCCGATTGACGAGCTGTCAATGGCTACGCGTTCGTCTCGGAATCCTCTACAAAACCTACTCCATAATTTGGTAAGGAATTCATTTTTTCCTACACAATTCTTCCCTTCTCAGTTTCGAATTTGAGGGGTGTTGAAATTGAGAATTTATATGATTTTGGTGTCTTAGGTTCGAATTAGCTTCGTGGACTTCCTGGGTCTTATCCCAATTTCACATTGGTAAGGTGAGAAATGTTTAATCCTTTTCAAGTTATCTAATTAGTGAATCCTATGGTAATTTTAGTGTTATTTGGTGAAATTAGTTTGGATTGTGTACTTTGGAAACAAATTGGTGGTGTTGGAGACTTGGTATTGGACTCTGGGGAGCCAGAGACCCATTTGGTGATACTTTGGAAACTTGGGTATCATGGAAGGGTAACAAATTGTGACGTTCTGGGTTTTACGAGGAATCGGCCAAGATATGGTTTTGGTTTCTCGTATATAATATGTAATGTGTTATGAAAACTTAGGCTAGTTGAGGTATAGGATAAGTTGAATTGATTGTTGGTTGTTGAATTAAATTATTGATTTGGGTTGAATATGAATTTTGGCAATTGATGTTGTAGTGAGAATGTATTGATACATGATGATTTTAATGATGAATGATGAGGATGATGAGAATGAATTATTGATGATCTTCTTGGGTTATGTTGGCTGTGAAAGTGATGGGATATTTTCGCGGAAAAATGAATTTCTCCAAAACACCCAAACTTAACCGGCAAGTGCACCGGGTCGCATCAAGTAATAATAACTCACGGGAGTGAGGTCGATCCCACAGGGATTGAAGGATTGAGCAATTTTAGTTTAGTGGTTGATTTAGTCAAGCGAATCAAGATTTGGTTGAGAGATTTGTGATTTGCAGAAATTAAATTGCATAAAAAGTAAAGGGAATGGGTAATTGGCATGAAATTAAAGAGAACAGGAATTAAAGTGCTGAATCTTAAAGAACAAGAAATTAAATGGCAGAAACTTAGAACGCAAGAAATGTAAATTGCAAAATCTTAAAGTGCAAGAAATGTAAATGGCTTGAATTGTAAAGGGAATCGGGAGATGGATTTGTAGAAATTAAACAAGGAAAAGTAAATTGCAACAAACAGAGAAGTAAAGGATGTCTTGAATCAAACCGGATCTTAAAACAGAAATGTAAATAAGCATGAAAACAGTAAACAGGGAATGGGAAATGGGAAATCCGGATCTCAGGACCCAAGAGACTAGAAAACCAAGTCTAGATCTCAATGCCTTCCTAGATCTAACAAGAACAATTGCAAAGGAGATTGTAAATTGCAAAGAAAGTAGATGACGAAGCAAGTAACCGAAACTGAAATTCAATTAAGCAGAAAATTAAACAAGATCCCAAGGTGAGATTGAAACAGAATTTCTTCAATTCTCCACCCAAAATCCAAGACAAGAAAAGTAAAGAGTGCTGGGCAAGAACAAGGAAGAAGAGAGATCAATTCTCCCCCCAATTCTCTTGAATTAAACAACAATGCTAAGAAAAATAAAGGTGAGCTTTAAGCAAAACTGAAAAGCTAGCTCTTCTGAAAAACTAAAAGAGAAGCTCCCTGAAAACTTAAATCCTATGCTATTTATACACTTTCTTCAAATGGTCTTCAAGCCTTCAATTGGGCCTTTGCTCTTGGTGGAATTGGGTTGAGAGAGGCCTTGGTTGATTGCTCTTGGAGTTTGGAGAAGAACCGAATTGAACCGGGTTGGAATCATGAAAGCTTGAGTAAAAGATGGAGTAAAAGTTAGGGTCTAACTTTTGCTCCAACTTTTCACATCAGCACCCTTGTTTTGCTGATACCAACGTTGGGGCAAAAGTTAGGGGTCTAACTTTTGCTCCAACGTTGGCCTCCCTTAGTTATTCATGGCGCCAATGTTAGCCAGAAAGTTAGGGGCTAACGTTGGCGCAAACTTTTGCTAGCCCAGGGAGTTTTTCAGGGCCAATGTTAGCCAAAAAGTTAGGGGCTAACGTTGGCGCAAACTTTTGGTGCATCCAGGGAGTGTTTTTCATGCCAAAAGTTAGCCAAAAAGTTAGGGGCTAACTTTTGGTCCAGCTTTTGCCCAAAAGTTAGCCAAAAAGTTAGGGGCTAACTTTTGGTCCAGCTTTTGCTTCCTGGTTCATAATTAATCCAAGACTCAAGTCATTCCTCCTAGCCATTCCTTCTTGCATCAACCTTTCTCCAAGCTTTCTTCACCTATCATTAATCAACCAAACACATCAAAGCTATGCTCAAAATCATGAGATATTCATTCTTTCATAATATGTGACAATTATAGCATAAAACCTCATGAAATAGCATGAATTCATACATGGTTGATTAAATCAAAGGAAACATGAAAATCTACCCAATTGGCTTGCTTTTGGCTCAAGAAAGTGCATAATTCAATTGAAAACAAAGAAAAAGGCTAGTGAAACTAGGCTAAGATGACTTGTCATCACAACACCAAACTTAAAGCTTGCTTGTCCCCAAGCAAGAAATGAATTATGCTCATAGGTTCTTTCACTTAAGACGGATTGAAGAATAAATTGTAAGGTCCTGTGAGTGAAGTGATTAAGTGACAGTGGGGTGAACTCTAAATCATATGCTCATGCAAGGGCTTCAGTGCTCACTAGTCCTCACATATTGGGAGTCTTAGGTCTTAGGATTTTCATCCAAATGGTATCATGGAGATCTCTTTATATGTAGTCACCTTGAAGCAGCTTATAGTTTCTGTGCTTTGGCCTTGACTCTAAGTGTCATGTCTCAAAGCGGCTCTTTAGATAAGCTTTCAATCAATACTCCTAAACCAGTTGGTTTTAAGGTATTAGGTGTTAAAGCACCCCTAAGGATTTACTTGCTCAAGCCTCTTTCCTTGACACAACTCAACCACAAGCATTTACTAGGCTAACAACTCTTTGAGTTTTGTTTCTTCTCTCTTTTTCTGCCTAGTAATTGATGCTCAGAGCCTTGGGCCATTCTCTTTGCTTTTGTATTTTCTTTATTTTCTTTTGTTTTGTTTGCTGCTTCTTGGATCAATAGATTTTTGAGAATCTCCACAATACTTCTTTGAACTTCATGTCCTGCCTATGAGCTCCCATGCAAGTTTTCACAAGCATGCAACCTCAATACATAATCATACAACTAGAACCACCACTTCTCCTAATCTTTTGCTTGCCTCAAAATTGTTTAATTCCTCAATCCTTCTTTTCAAAGAACTTTCATGTGATGCATTTTTGAAAATTGAGTGCAAACAAGTTTTGAAGAGAAAAATGTTGTGAATGATCAAGCATCTTGCTTATTGAATTACAAAAAAACTATGCTATGCAGACAGATAATCAGGGAAATAAACCACTCTCAATCATAGCAGTGTTTGATGTAAGATAATCACTTAACAATACAACCTTTTGGAGTTCGCTTGCTTTACTCCTCATCATCATCATCACTGATTCCACACATTCCTCTTTTTTTTTTTCATTTTTTGTTTTTAATCCCTTAATCCTCTGCTTTATGATTCTGCAATGATATTGAAAGTTGCTTGTTCCCCAAGCACTTGAAAGAAAAATGGTTAGCTTGCATGATTTATTTGTGGGCTTTTGAACTTACTTTGGTGTGGGAACACCAAACTTAGTACCTTGCCAATGGTTCTCATGCATTGAATTAACCATGTGTGAAACTTTTTTTTTTTTTTTTTCTTTTTCAAAAGCAATAAAACTGAAAACTAGGAAACAGCAGAATAGTTAACTAGTTCATCCAACATGCTTGAAGCCAGCATTATGCAGAAAGTGAGAATGTGTTATGATGGGATTTTGGTGGAACACCAAACTTAGAATCCTTCATTCTCCTTTAGATTGTTTTGGTGTGCAACACCAAACTTAGCTTCTTGCATTATAGATAAAACTAATTAACCTTTTTATTAAAATAGTTATGAACAGAAAACTACCTAGGTTCTGGTTGGGTTGCCTCCAACAAGCGCTCTTTTATTGTCACTAGCTTGACATCCTTCATCCTCTGATCATGGAAGTTGAGGCTTCTGTTGCCTTAGGTTTCCTCCTCTTGCTATGGGCTTCCTTCCCTCTGTTTCTCTTTCCATAGCCTTCTTACTTTCCTCCATGACTCCCTTCTCTTTCAACCAGCATCCTTTTCATGGCTCTTTGGGTTCAGAGTCCCCTTCTTCTCACCCAATTCAGCAAGGTTTTGAACCAGTTGTTCCATCTGCCTTTCAAGTCTTCTGAGTGAAGCCTCTTGGTTCTTGCTTATCATCTCTTGATGTTTCTTTATTTCTTCCTGCTCTATTGCCATCATTTCTTGAATTTTTATGGACCTCTCCATCAGCATTTCTAGAATATAGATTCTTTGAAAGGTTGGAAGTGGTTGTGGCTGTGTCAATTGTGGTGGTCGATGAAGGTCATTTTGGGCGAATGGTGAGGTAGGACGGGGTTGGAAGTGCGTGTGATTGTTGTTGTGGGGGTGTGTTTTAAGTTGGTTTTTGAAGCTGGGATTGTTGCAGTTGAAGTCCCTTGGTCTTTGGTTTTGGTTCTCAACCCCCCTCCCATTAGAATGAGTTCTCCAAGGTGGATTGTACACATCATTCTGAGGCCTGTGTTGGAGCATGCTAGAGTGATTGCTTGGAGATTGTAGTTGCTCATAACTTTGTTGCTCATGGTTAATGGCCCCAAAACTGTGTTCAGCTTGATTACACCCATATGAGCTTTGAGTCAGGTTGTATGTATGTACTACAGCATGTCTCAACTCAGTGATTTTTCTAGCCATCATGTCTAGTTGTTGTAGAGTCTGCTGATGCATCTGCTTGTTTTGGCTTATGACTGCACGAGCACCTTCAATTTCTTTCTCTTGTGTGAATGGATGCACTTCTGCCTCTGGCTTAACAACTCTCTGTGATGGGTTAACTTGACTAGGAGTCCACTCATCAGTTCTTCCCATCCGATAATGCTTCCTTGTGGAAAAGCTTCAAACCATTGGGCAACATCATTCATGGCTATGGATAGTTGCTTCGAACTATGGGTTACATTATCATCCAAGGTGGGGATATTACTCTCATGATTGCTAGAATTTGTTGAGTTCCCCTCCATGATCTGCACAGTCACAAACAATTCAAGTGATGATTGAATATTTTCAAGCTCAGAATGTGATTCAGAAGGTTAGCTGGCACAAAGTATCAAACAGTTGATGGACTTGGGAGATTAGTGGCAGAAATTGCTTCTCTTGTGTAAGCAAGAGCATTGCATAGAGCCAGAAATTTCCCGGAAAACTTCACTTTGTTGCTAAAGCGAAGTTTCAGTCATCTCAGGCAAAAATTCAAACAGTTAGTGGGTTAATTAAAAATTAAGGAACAGAAAATAAAAATGCTTAGATCTAGATCACCACCTCACTTAATCATTGTCAATCTAATTCAATCCCCGGCAACGGCGCCAAAAACTTGATGGGATATTTTTGCGGAAAAACGAATTTCTCCAAAATACCCAAACTAACCGGCAAGTGCACCGGGTCGCATCAAGTAATAATAACTCACGGGAGTGAGGTCGATCCCACAGGGATTGAAGGATTGAGCAATTTTAGTTTAGTGGTTGATTTAGTCAAGCGAATCAAGATTTGGTTGAGAGGTTTGTGATTTGCAGAAATTAAATTGCATAGAAAGTAAAGGGAAAGGGAATTAAATTGCATGAAATTAAAGAGAACAGAAATTAAAGTGCTGAATCTTAAAGAACAAGAAATTAAATGGCAGAAAACTTAGAACACAAGAAATGTAAATTGCAAAATCTTAAAGTGCAAGAAATGTAAATGGCTTGAATTGTAAAGGGAATTGGAATTGGATTTGCAGAAATTAAACAAGGAAAAGTAAATTGCAACAACAAACAGAGAAGTAAAGGATGTCTTGAATCAAACCGGATCTTAAAACAGAAATGTAAATAAGCATGAAAACAGTAAACAGAAAAGGGAATGGGAAATGGGAAATCGGATCTCAGGACCCAAGAGACTAGAAAACCAAGTCTAGATCTCAATGCCTTCCTAGATCAACAAGAACAATTGCAAAGGAGATTGTAAATTGCAAAGAAAGTAGATGAAGAAGCAAGTAACCGAAACTGAAATTCAATTAAGCAGAAAATTAAACAAGATCCCAAGGTGAGATTGAAACAGAATTTCTTCAATTCTCCACCCAAAATCCAAGACAAGAAAAGTAAAGAGTGCTGGGCAAGAACAAGGAAGAAGAGAGATCAATTCTCCCCCCAAATTCTCTTGAATTAAACAACAATGCTAAGAAAAATAAAGGTGAGCTTTAAGCAAAACTGAAAAGCTAGCTCTTCTGAAAAACTAAAAGAGAAGCTCCCTGAAAACTTAAATCCTATGCTATTTATACACTTTCTTCAAATGGTCTTCAAGCCTTCAATTGGGCCTTTGCTCTTGGTGGAATTGGGTTGAGAGAGGCCTTGGTTGATTGCTCTTGGAGTTTGGAGAAGAACCGAATTGAACCGGGTTGGAATCATGAAAGCTTGAGTAAAAGTTTGAGTAAAAGTTAGGGTCTAACTTTTGCTCAAACTTTTACTCAACTTTTCACATCAGCACCCTTGTTTTGCTGATACCAACGTTGGGGCAAAAGTTAGGGGTCTAACTTTTGCTCCAACGTTGGCCTCCCTTAGTATTCATGGCGCCAATGTTAGCCAGAAAGTTAGGGGCTAACGTTGGCGCAAACTTTTGCTAGCCCAGGGAGTTTTTCAGGCGCCAATGTTAGCCAAAAAGTTAGGGGCTAACGATGGCGCAAACTTTTGGTGCATCCAGGGAGTGTTTTTCATGCCAAAAGTTAGCCAAAAAGTTAGGGGCTAACTTTTGGTCCAGCTTTTGCCCAAAAGTTAGCCAAAAAGTTAGGGGCTAACTTTTGGTCCAGCTTTTGCTTCCTAGTTCATAATTAATCCAAGACTCAAGTCATTCCTCCTAGCCATTGCATCAACCTTTCTCCAAGCTTTCTTCACCTATCATTAATCAACCAAACACATCAAAGCTATGCTCAAAATCATGAGATATTCATTCTTTCATAATATATGACAATTATAGCATAAAACCTCATGAAATAGCATGAATTCATACATGGTTGATTAAATCAAAGGAAACATGAAAATCTACCCAATTGGCTTGCTTTTGGCTCAAGAAAGTGCATAATTCAATGAAAACAAAAGAAAAGGCTAGTGAAATAGGCTAAGATGACTTGTCATCAGAAAGCAACCCTAGATAACTGAAGAAGAAAGGTTGGAAATGTGATTTTGGAAGGGATATAAGTTCAAATATGAGTTATGGTATGTAAGGTTGTTGAAAAGGTCCAAGGCAAAATTTTTTGCATAATTGACAGTGGAATAAACTAATTTCTGGGAGTAGACTAGGCTCTATTTTTGAATGAACTATTTTTCTATGAAACTTTAATGTGTTATGAGCCTCTCATAAAAAAATCAGAATTTATTGACGAGTGGTTGGAAGAAACGAATTTTTAAAGATTGATGATTCTGCAGGAAATTCTGTTTCTCTACTGCAGAAGCACCAACTTCCAACCCACTTAATTTGCAATTTTGATGCGATTTTGAGTTGAAATCAACGGAAATTTCAAGCTTTGTGTGTCCAAAATCTTTAGTTTAAATTTTGTGTTAAAACTCTTTTTAACTAATTAGTTATGTTGCAAAGAGTGAGGGTAGCTCGCTGAATTTTGAAAATAGAATTCTAAACGGTAGGGCTGTGTTCCTAAGCTCATACCTTTTTCATGTGACATGGTAATAATATGAAATTTAGTTTTCTGGAAAGCTGGAAGAGTCTTGTTTAAGGACATGAATTTTTAAAGGAAACGGGTGAGAATTGGTATTTTAGTGAATTTAACAAATTTACTGTTCGCTGCTGTTTTTCTGCAATGATAGCAGAATTTTGAAAGATTTGTACAAGTTTCAATTATGGTCGGAATATCCCAAAACCAAGTTTTATTTTCTAAACCCGTGATTTTACAATAACTAAGGGGATTAAAGAGAGTATAATGACCAATTAAAAGTGTCTACCTGGTAACTTGTTAAGGAAAGTTTGAACATTGTTAAGACTGAGGGAACCCGTAAGGGTGATTTTAGTGCTATTTTAGGGGAGATTATGTCTGAATTTCTGTAAACGTTCAGGGACTTAGTTAAATGAAAATGTGTAAATTGTCCCCAAGAAGGTTTAAAGTTAATGGTGATGCGGAGGTATGTGTAGTTAAGGGGTGATGTGGAGGTATGTTTAGTAATGTGGTGATGTGGAGGGTTGTGTATGTAACTAGTGATGTGGAGGTATGATGAAAAAAACGAAAAAGAGAAACCATGAATGGAAAAGATAATTGAAATGGATAATGAATCATGAAGAGTGTATGACGAATGGGCTTCGTGCCAAACTGCTAATGCGGAAGTGCCTGCCTAACTGATAGCCTAAGGTTGCTAATGCGAATGTCCGCCTAACTGATAGCATATAGAATGTGAATGGGACTTGTACCAAATTGCTAATGTGAAAGGGCCCGCCTAACTGATAGCTTGAGATTGCTAATGTGGGAATGTTCGCCTGAATGATAGCCTGTTTCTATCGTGATGCCAAGATATCCTAACTAACATGGCAACCCATGATGATAATTGAGCCTGACTGACACGGTAAAGAAACCATATTCGGGGTTCGTCCCGAGTAACGTCGGGTTGCGGGTAGACAACCGACGCATGAGCTCATGACCTGCGCTAGGAAAGGCATGCATCATGTGCATTTGTATATTTTTTTGAGTGTGCATTGTCTTGGCTTGCTTAATTGTTTATTCACGTTAATTGCTAATTGCCTACTTGTTATATATGCTTTTTGTATGTGTTTGACTTCTCTGTTTTGTCTGTCTATGCAATTTAATCGGAGTTGGAGGAACGGAGGAAAGGTGAAGAGATTAAGGTTTTTGATTAGATGTCGATCAAGTTTAGAACCTTAGAGACCTACCCTGGTTTATGGTTTCAGCTTTAGTTTCTTAAGATTTATAATCTGATTGTCGGCATTCTAGGATTGCCTTTGGCTTTCTCTGGACCTTGTTTATTATATATGTGGGCACCTTAACCATACTGAGAACCCCCGGTTCTCATCCCATACGATATTGTTATTTTTCAGATGCTGGTCGAGATGCGCCTCGCTAGGCGTCTCAAGTTCTATTGCAGCGAAGATGGGAGTTTGGGCTTTTATATTATGCTATGTATATATATATATATTATATATATATATATATCTATATATATATGCTTAGTCTTCTCCTTTTATGTATTATACTTTGGTGCCTCATAGAGGCTTTTGTTGGAGAACTATGGTTTATTTTGAGAACTTTAGATATGGAACTATAAGTATGTATATATGTAAATATTCTCCGGTTAGCCTTAGCTTTGTAGGCTGAGCTTGGAGCTTGACTACTTTGTACCCTTAATCCTCTATTCTTATGTGTATATATATGTATCAATTTGCGCTTAAGCTTTTCTTCGTTACGTTGCCGCTTCATGACTGTTACGACTTTTGTTTTAAACTTTCCTTCAAAGGCTCTTAGATATAAAAGTTTTTCAACTATATATATATATATTAGAGGTTGTAATATCTCATCACCTCAGTTTTGTGACTTACGCATAAGATTCTGTGTGGTAGGGTGTTACATGTTCAATTTTCACTTTTGCATTGTCTATAATACGAAAAAAGTAAATTCTCCTTCCCAATTCTCGTTACTAGTTTTTAAGAAAAGTTTAAAAAGACTTACTTTGCTCCCTTTGGACTGAATAGGAAACTGCCTCTCACGAATAGAAAATGTTATTCACGTAGTAACTAAATGCACAGGTTTTTTTTTGACGTAGTTTTTTAATTTTAATAGTGGAATTAGCTAAAGTAATGTTAGGGCTTTTTTATTTATTTAATTTAGTTTATTATTTAATTTTTTATGGGAGATATTTTTTTACAGATAATTTGATTATTTACATTAAAAAAAATTGTTGAAGAATTCAACTCTGATTTAATTGTTGAAAATTTTAAGTCACTTAAAATTGACAAAGTATTATTATAAAATATTTTATATTATTATTTAAAAAAATGATTTCATTATCATATTAGTAACAAACTTCAAAATAATTATTTTTATAAATTTTATTTTATTATAAATACTATATATAATTTTAACTTTAAATTTTGTTTGCCCCTCCCAAAATTTCCTTCAAACACTGCAACTACTGAGACGCTGATAAAAATTTCTGGTGATTTTTATTATAATATTTAGTTTATTTTTTTGATGGTACGGGTGTATATGTTGGTGTGACGTATCTCCTTGAATGGCTGGGTTTGGTATGATGTATTTAGCTATGGATTATTGTTTGTGTGACTGATGATACGATGATTTGAGTTGAATCATTCGATAACCAAGAAGTTGAATTTGATATTTTATTGTACCTAGATAATTACTTGGGTGCCCAATTTTATTATGGTGTGTAACGGATTTTGTGCTAATCAGAGGTGTATTGTGACAACTAATTTTGTTGTTGCCCAATTTCAGATTGGGAGTAGTTAAAAATAAAATATTTTTTTAATATTTGTCTGTCATACTTATATGGTGATGACGGTTCGTGTTCGTTTGCTAAAATTAAATTACTAATTACTGGTACTAATTAGGTGAAATATACCATGTAAGAATCGCGACTAATTAACCGCCTAATTAAGTAATTAAAATTGTCCAAAATAGAGTCCGAAAATTTAGAATGAGAATTTGAGGATTTAAATGCGATTTTTGGACTCAGTAGGTTTTTCTGAGTTAGAAAATGTGTTTTTTGCGAAAAATCATGAAAACCCGTGGACCGGCAATTGAACCGGTTAAGCCGGTTCATGTCTTCCTGGTGCTGCGCCCGAGAAAAAGTGAAAACAGTCAAAACCTTAGAAAAATAATAGAAGTTAAAAAATCGGACGTTAATTTTAAAAGTTAGCCCGAAGTTGGGCCAATCGGGCTAAAAATGCTAACGGGTTGGACTGAGCCCAAGTTGGGCCAAGCCCAACATATAAATAGGTTCATAAGTGAACCCATTTCAGCATAACACACTTACAAACACACCCACACAGCTGAGAAGAGAAGAAGAAGAAACCCCCCATGAACATTATTCACTCTCAACTTCACAAGCTCATATCTTGAGCTATAGAGCTCCGATCGTCGCACCGTTTGTGGCTACACATTCCTTGTAAAGAGCTCTACAAGATCCGTACAAGAAACTGGAGAGGTAACCATGAAATCTTTTCAGTTCTTTTCTCCAAAATTTTGACTTTAGGGCTTTTGATTAAGTGAGGTTTGTGATTTTTGGGTGTTTAGGTTCACTCTAATCCTTGCTTAGCATTGGATTTTGGATACCAAAACTATTGAACAAGGTAAGAGACATTGAACTCTTGTGAAATTTCAATTTTGATGAGCCCTAGGTTAATTATTGTGATTATGTGTGTTATAGCTTGAAGTTGTGATTATTGGAACTTGTTGGAGCTTGTTGGTGATTGTTGGTGTCTTAGATTGTGGTTGAAAGCTCACTTGTGCTCAATTTGGGTTTTGGTGCATATAGAGAATTGGCCAAGGTATGATTTCGGTTTCCTCTATGTAGTATATATAATATTCATGGACACTTAGGCTAGTGACGTATAGAATAGGATTGAATTAAAATGGTTAATGAGTCATTGAATGTTGATGTATGATGATTTATGATGAGTTGATGAATTTTGAGTTCAATTATGATGATTGATAATGATATGATGATGTTGAATGATTGTCTGAATTGGAAAAGTGGTTTATTATGATAGATGTGATGTTGAGGTTGATGAAATGGTAATGTGGATGGTAAATTTGAATGTGGATTGATTATAAGTGTTATATAGTTGATTTTGGAGTTAAGAATAGTGAAATGTGAAGGAAAATGTGGTAAGATTGATGTAATATGACACAAAGGTTTGATTTTGATGAAAAATGGAGTTTGGAATGGTTTGGTATGGTTTTTGATTAGTGTGTGATAAGAAATTGAGGAAATTATGAACTTTTGGTAAAATTGGTTTTTGGTGAACTTTGATTGATCATAACTTATGCCTCAGTTTTCAAATTTGGTTGAAATTTGTTTAAAAATTAAAGCTTATTGAAAACTCTTCAAATCGATATAAAGTTTTCAAAATTTGGATTTTTGTAGAAGTTATTATCATTCAAAGATTGGTGTCAAAATCTAAAATTCTGCAAAGTTACAGAATTTTATGATTTCTGGTATGTGCGCACGCACAGCCTTGTGCGCACGCACAACCCTGCAAAAAATTTAACCTGTAAGCACGCATAGACATGTGTGTATGCACAGGCAGGGAAAGGCTTTCTGTTTACAGCGCTAGCACAGGTTTTGTGCAAGCACACGTTGGGAAGGTCAGTCTATTGAGGGCGCTAGCACAGGTTGTGCAAGCGAACAGACATTGTGAATTTTGGTACCTGTGCGTACGCACATCTCTATGCGTACACACACGTTTTAAAACTTCTCTAGGGTGTGCGTGCACACACTCCTGTGCGTACATACACGTCCTGTTTCTCAAATTAACTTTGTTTTCAACTATTCCACCCCAACAAGATTGTAAGCTTCTGTGACACTATTTTAAGACTCTTGGGCCTAGTTTTGGGCATTTAAAGCATGGGAAAGAATTTAAAAGGTTTAATTGTTATTGTTTCGAAAAAATTTAGAAAATGGAGGCTTAGGTTTCTGGTGTACTGAGGATGGGTTTGATGGCGTGTGAAAAAAATGATTGGTATGTGAAATGAGAACTGATGAACTGTTGAGTTTGGAACTGAAATGTGGATTGATAGTAGTTGAGATGAGTCGAGGACTCGGAATGGAAAAGATTTTACAGTGGTTGAGATGAGTCAAGGACTCAAGTGTGCAATGATGAATCATTGATGTATTGAAAATATTTTCTGAAAAATCACTGAACTACTATTTTATACTGAGAAATGATGAGACGTTATGCTCCCGGCAGGGACGGCGGTTGGATCCCGCCTATCGAGGTAGCAGCGGCGGCGTAATGACGGTGGTTAAATCCCGCTTACGTTGAGATGTGAGGTCTGTGGCAAGAGTATCCCGCTCGCATCCCTTCGGATCAATAAAGTGTCGCAGTCACAAAACCCTGGACAGTGATTCGAGCACTATATCTCGGGGGTTCCCAATGACAATTCCGAAGGGCGACATCTCCATGGAGATGTGTCGGGTTGGCAGTTGAACCGACAATGTGATATCACAGCCAATAGGGCAGGCATTCATCATGTGCATCTTCTATCTGTTTGTATGCTTTGACTACTTGTAATGGTTTGCCTATTTGTATAACATGCCTATTTGCGTACTTGAACTACTTGCCTTATATGCTTCTACTTGTGTTTTACTTGCATTGTAATTAATTGTGATTTTCTACTGGGATTGAGGAGGTTCGGAAGGTGGTGGCGATGGGATCGCATGGAGGATAGGTTGGTGAAGGCTGTGGAATAGCAATGTTGGTTAGAATAGAAATCATCTAAGATAGACTACCCGATTTATTTATGTTAAGATTTATAAAATTATGCTTATCTGTTTTAGTATGCCTTAAGATTGAAATCTTGTGATGGATATGAAGTCTAGGATTGCCTTTGGCGTCCGGGGTCTTATATCCTACATCACTGGGTACTGTTACCATACTGAGAACTTCCGGTTCTCATACCATATTTCTGTTGTGTTTTTCAGATGCAGGTCGCAACCCACCTCGGTGAGTTGTTTGGATGGTGACGGAAGTGGAGGATCCTGTTACTCTTGGAGTGTTTTTGATTTATTTTGTTATACATCTATCATTTGTATTTTGTTTTGCCTAGAGGCTTGTATTGAGAGAGAAAAAATTGTATAAGCTGATTTTACTGTCTGGTTTTGTTTTGTCTGTATATATGGCTAGCCGGCTTAAACTCTGCGAGCCGTGGCTAGGTTCTTATACTATTATATACTTATCTTTTGTTCTATCACATCTGTTTCTTTGCTTTAAGTTAGAAGCTTCGTTAGTACGTTTTGCGTTTTTCAAATTCTTTTTTTGAGCTATATCCTTCATCGGGCTTCTAGATTATATTATTTTTTATATACTATTATGTATGAGTTTAGAACTGTCGTAATCTCTGATTAACCTTTGCTTTATGGTGCGAGGCAAGGCTTAGGGTAATTAGGGTGTTACATACCAATGAATCAATTTGAATCAGATGTATGGTAAACTGTGTTGGATTATTTTTTTTCTTTGTTTTCATGTAAGTTTTTTCACAGAATTTTTTGGTACTCTTATAGTAGTAATTCCTGTGAGGGCATTGAGTAATTATATGATACTTAAGATCAGTGTTTTTATTTACAGATGACATTCAATGATGATTGGAAAAAAAAACAAATTTCTGCCGTTGGAGGAAAGTGATGCGGAGGTACAAATTTCGTCCAAAAATGACTCGATCGATGGGCATCTTGCGGAAAATATTGACACTAACTCTGATGAGGATTTATTGTATAAAGATGTCGCAAGCTTGAGTCCAGTTGATATAGTGAAGAAGGTATTTCGAAGTAAGGAGGACACGTATGAGTTCTACATGAGTTTAGGAAAATACCATGGATTCGGCATACGTAAAGGAGACTACCCGAAAGATGACGCTGGGAATATAATTAGGAGAAGGTTCTTCTACAATAGAGCCGGTTTGAGGGATGAAAACCACTTCAACAGGTTAGACAGGAAGAGATCGCATAAGCCTGAGACGCGTGCAAACTGTCAGGCCCTGCTCTCTATATACTTTGATAAGAGTATGTCAAGTTGGAAGGTTCAAAAGGTCACACTCGGGCACAACCATGAGTTGACACCTAAGGAGATGGTTCATATGATTCGTAATTTTCATTACTATTTTCAAAAATAAAAATATATTCTAAATTAGTAAATTAATCATGTTATTGTAAAATTTTATATGTAACATAGATACATATAATAGAACAAAAAATAAAAAAATAATTAATAAAGATATATTGAGAATAAAATAATATATAAAGTCATGAAGAGAATAAAACATTAGATTAATACCTAAACTATAATTGTTTGAATTAAAATTTGTGATTGAAAATATCAAAATGAGAAACAATGAAATTGATAGATACATAGAGTCATGGAGAGCTATATAAAAAAATACAGAGAATTTAAAATTTACCTATTGATGAAAAAAAGATGACCACTAGACAAGAAATAAAAAAAGACGGCACAAACATTAAATTTGATTAGGTTAAATAATAGTCAGAATAATAGAGAAATAAAAAAATAAAAATTTGGGACTTTAGCCGATTAAGTATAGTTTATTTGTAGTAGAATTGTTTAAAATTTTAAGTGGAGATATATTATATATAATTATTTTTTTAAAAAAATAAAAAACACAATGAGGGCTAGTGCCCCTTATTGTTATTACTGGGTTCGTCCCTATTTAAGATTGTATTTGGTTTATTTCTGTATTTTACCCAAAAAATTAATTAATAACTTTAATATATATTCTTGCAATATATGTTAATTTTTTTCCTAAAGTATTTTTTAATTTAACAAAATTAAAGACTAATTCAATACTTATTTAAAAAGATAAATAAACTGGCTCTTTAACTAATTTAAATTAGTTAAAATATATGTTACTTATATTCTAATGATAAAATGAGAATTTAGTTAACTAATTTTAATATGGTCTTTACAGAATATTTCCCAAAGTTGTTTAAATTTGATGTGTTTTTTTTATGATATAAAAATCATAAGTTTGACTTTAATTTTTTATTTTTTATTTTAAATATTTTTAAACATACAAATTTAATCTTTTAAATTTGTTATTTTAGTATTTAAATTTTTTTTAAAATTTTTTTTTTTTTTTTTTTATTTTTTATTTTATGATAAAATAAAAATATTTACTTCAAAAAAATTAAATTCTCCAATAATATGTATATCATAAAATCTAACCATCAAATTTCTTTATAAATTTCATTATCTCTCATATTTGAGGATGATTTGTTAATTAAAAATTAATAAAATAATATGCATATTAAAAAAAACACACTAACTAATCATTATATTGGATTATAGTCAATCTTATTCCGTTGCTAAAAAAAAATTAGTCATTTTAGATAATTGAAATTTTGATTATCATATATACTAAATTTTAATTTTAATTTTGATTCGGATAGTCTTAACTGTAACACGTAAAAAATTATATATGTTAAATTATATTGAGTTAAAGATAAAATAATATCACTAAGCAAATTTAATTACAAGAGATATGATGACATCCAAATTTTTATAAACGATAAATATATTACATGTATAACATGAGAGTTAACATAATGGAAATTATAATATGAAAAATAATGCAGCAAAAAACTTAAAATTTAATTTTGATGCACTATATATATAAAGTAGTTTTATATGTGTATTTAATTACATAACGTTACACATCAGTAAAAACATAACTATCTTTTATATTAATTACGTAAATAGTCATCTAAAATAACGGATATGATTGTATGACTGTATAAAACACTTTATATTGTCAGTGCATTAAAATTAAACTCAAGATCCTAATGATAAAAAAATGAGTGAAAGCGTTAGTAAACATGCCTTACCTCGAAAAAAAAAGTCATGAAATAAAACAAAAAATAGAACAGTTAAACTTGACAACGGCTGAAATTTACAGAAAAATGAGAAAAAAAACATAAAGAAAGAAAAAATGAAATAAACGGTTAGAAAATGTCGCACTGTTTTGTTGTTGAAAAATTCATCAGAAATGCAAGTCTCGCTGTTAAGTCTTATCTCAAATGCCATAAAATTAAATAACTAATGCAATTATTGACACTTGAGAACGACAAAAATTCAAATGAAGAAGAGAAATATAAGGGGGGATGAAGGAAGAAATGAATTACCATGCTAATGAATGTAAAAAGTCTCTCGATGTACTCTATTGTTATGGTACACGAATAAAGAAGGTATAATATTTTTCTCTTTAAAACATTACGGGACCAAAGTCCAAAGGTCCAATAAACTTAAAAACTAACTAGACACGTGAACAAACGCCAGCCCTCTTCAAGGCGCAGGTAGAATCAGTTTCAGCTAACAGCTTATTGATTCCTAACTTTGTAGCTAATTTTGTTCTAATGTAGATGGCCTATAGCTCTTCTAACATCATCGAAGTTCTTCTTTGGTTTTCCACGGTATCCCCCAACCCGGCAGGTCAAGGACTAATCCGTCGCGGTACTGAGCTCCATTTAAGGGTTTGCCGCTGGCCAATGGGTTGCTGCATGCACAAGGCGGGATTCGAACCCCCGACACTTGCTTAAGCGGACTAGTGAGCTAACTACTAGACCAACCCAACTTGGTTATCGAAGTTCTTCTTTGATGTCCATTTTTGGGACCAAGATGGTTTAATGGGCTAAAGATTTTTTTGTCATGAGACGAGACCCAACAAAAAAATTAAATCTAATCACCCTGTTAATTAATTTGTTATTGTGTATAACAGTCATTGACAATGATTAGGTTATAGAGTGACTGTCTCATATGCAAAAATAACGCTGCTAATACTGTGTTGCGACAATGTTTGTTCCTTACAGTGGATAAATGTCATTCATGGGATTCAACTAACTCAAATCTATATATATACATGTGAATGTTTTTAAGCAATCTACACTAGAGAATTTGCCATAGACTAATACACCCAAATGAGTTCAAGCTCAAGTACTATGATCCAAGTCTTGACCCAACTTGGAAAGCAACCAAGAGCTCTTCTCACTACTTTAGTTATTTACATGTAGTGGGACAGCCAATCCACTCTGCAGTAACCAACTATATACAAAAGGAATAACCGTGCACCATCAACAGTAGAATTATTCTTTATTTTGGTGGTTGAATTAATATATTTCACTCTATAAATATTTCTTTATTTCATTAATTGGATTCAATTTTAACCTATACTCTACTCAAATACCTATTAACTTTGACATCACAATTCTTTGCATGTACTCCTAATTGTCTTTTCTAAGAGTGCATGGTAAAATGTTCAAAGTATCAGACCACCCAAACTAAGTCCATTTTCTCATCTCAATTCAGATATATCTAGGAACATTAACTAACAATATGTAGTGATCCAAAATATTTTAAAAGTTTTTCTTTTTTTTTTTCTCCTCCATTTCATGACATATTAAAGATTTAAAAAAATAAAAAGTTAAATTAAAAATAAAGAAGCTAGAAGTAATGGATACTTCGCTGAGTTGTCATATTCGCGTGTTGGATACATTTCGAACATGACACTTATTGATACTCGTCTGACACGTGTGTCTGCTGTGTCCAACAGTGTCTTAATAAAAAATAAAAAAAAATTTAACCAAGTTGATTGGTCTAGTAGTTAGTCACTAGTCCGCTTAAACAAGTGTCGGGGGTTCGAATCCCGCCTTGTGCATGCAGCAACCCATTCGCCAGCGGCAAACCCTTAAATGGAGCTCAGTACCACGACGGATTAGTCCTTGACTTGCCGGGTTGGTGTATATCGTGGAACCAAAAAAAAAATTAAAAAAAATGTAAAAATAAAAAAAAATTTGTCAGATACACTTGAACACAAACCTAAATATCATCAATGTGTCAACATGTCTAGCTTTTTTTTAACATATATTCTTAAAATAAGTTTTAAAATAAATATATATTATCATTTTTAAAATAAAAATATTTTTTTAATATTTTATATAGTAGAAAATATTAAAAATAAAAATTTATTTTATATTTTAATATTAAAAAACATCTAATATTATTGTAATTTTTTAAAACTAATTTATATTTTAATATATATCGTAAAAAATAATTTATAAAATTTTAAAATTAATGTATTCTTTATTAATTATATTGTATTTCGTGTAGTTGTCAGTTTGCGTACGCAAGTGTTCGGTATGTCGGGTACCGGACGGTTCGGGTTGATGCTTCGATTGATTGGATGGGGTTCGCCTGGTTATGGGCTGCCGAGGATGAGTGGACAATGTCCCGAGCACTTTGTGTGAGGAGGGGTCACCTGCAAAGACACTCCGACACTCAAGTCAGTGAAGTGTGCAGGCAGTAAGGGTTGAGGGTAAGTGACGTACCTTGGGGGAAGGGTAGGTCCTTCCCCATATATATCGTGTCAGAGGTGGGCCCTGCAGAGACAGGCCCACCTTCTTCGAGGCCTCCTTCGTACAGCTGTGGCGAAGCTGTCAGGACGCGTGTCCGGGTCGGCATCTGAGCGTCTCACTCCCGACCGTTCGGGTCGGGTGCTGCCTGGGTCGGGCCGGCCCGTAAATTGCTTGGGTCAGACCGTAACAGTGCCCCCGACGCGCTAGTAACGACCGTGAGGATCGTTGGTGGCGCGTCATCTCCCCTCTCGTGCGTTGTCGTCAGGTCGGCCGTCCGTGGGGGGACGTGCCTCTTGCGCGCGTGTCTGTTCGTTGTTGGAACGACCGTTTGTCGCCTCGTTCTTCGCGCAGGGTATTTAATGCTCATAATGGGCTGGAAAATCCCGTATGCAAAGACTATTTTGCCCCCAGGTCTTTCGCGCTTCCTGGGTGGCAGTTTTAAACAGTTTTTTGCTTTGATCTTTCCCTTTACACTCTTGCTCCTACTATCTCCCTACTATCTCCTTCTTCTTCACTCAGAAAATCTCAGAGCTTTGTTCTAGCATCTCCGTGCATCTTTCCTTCTTCCTTCTCAGTTTTCGCAACCGATTCAGGTAATCTTTGATTTTCTCTTTTTTCTGCTTTATTGTCGTACGTTTACTGCTTGCATTTGCTCCATGTTCTTGCTGTTTTTGTTTGATCTTTGTTGCTAGATGGCTTTCTAGTGCCAAGTAAATGCGTTAGGGGAGGGGTACCATTCCAGGGTAGGCTTTTAGGTAGCTTGCATGATAGATAACTTTAGCCATGCTTGATCTTAACTGTTGAATAGGATGGACATAGTTTCTGGGTTTTTTCCGACTCCCGACCTCATAGACTAATGGAGTGGTACCCCCACTGTAGGTATGCCTCGCGTCGTTTCCGGGCTTCTCCTTCCGCCGCGAACTATGACCCCTACGCCTGGGTGACCTCCGATGTGAAGGACTCGCCGAATCAGATGGATCTGGAGGAGTTGACGGAGTTCCGGCAAGCCGAGTATCTGTGCGGGGGGACAGACGAGGAGGCCAATTATGACGTCTTCGTTCCTGCCCCCAATGAGCGGCTGTATGAGATTAATTTTCACTCCCCCCGGGTTGCCGACTGGATTTGGTTTTACAAAGCCATGTTCACCCAGGTTGGCGTTCGCATACCGTTTTCCGACTTCCAGATGTCGCTTCTTAATCGGATATCCGTGTCGCCGTCGCAGCTTCATCCGAACAGCTGGGCTTCTATCCGCTGTTTCGAGATGGTTTGTGAATATCTCGAGCTGCCGGTGTCGGTGGATGTCTTTCTCTTCTTCTTCAACCTTACTAACCCTTCCAAGCAGGGGAAAGCGAAGAAAGGGTTCCTGTCTTTCCGATCTGCCCAAGGTCGGAGGATATTTGGCTTGTTCGAGGACTCTTATCATGGGTTCAAGGACAAATATTTCAAGGTTCGTCCCGTCAAAGGTCGCCATCCCTTTTGGTTGTCGTTAGAGGGGGAACGCCTCATCCCGACGTATTGGAGCTTTGGGGCGGGGTCTAACACCTTCATTAAGGTGACCTACAAGGGGATGTCCCCTGTAAATAAGAGAATTGCCGACGTGTTGTTTGCGGTTTTTGGAAAGAACCATGTGAACCCCCACCTCCTTATGGGTGAACGGGAGGCCGCCAGGAGTTATATTTGTGAGCTGTTTTGTCTTGTACTTTTGATTGTTTATCATTTAATTTACTCTTGCCGACTTCACGACTAACGTATTTGTTTCTCTGTTGTAGTGGAGATGTCTGCTTCGGTAACCGGGCTTGAAGGTTTAGTCAAGACCTTCTTGGAGGATAGCGACGAGGAGAAGGCTGACAAGGAGAAGGCTACCGAGGAGAAGGAGGATCAAGCTGTGCCTTCGCCTCGGGACACCGAGATGTCCGACAAGAACTCTGCCGGGATGCAGGCTTCTCCTATTCTCGAGGAGACGGCTGTCATCGGGCAGTCGTCTTCTACCCATCGGGAGCATGATGATCTGAAGCTTGTCCCTACTCCCAAGAGGCAGAGGGCATCCTCCAGCCCGGAAGGAACTCTCACCGTGATGGAGAGGAACTTCGATGCTGGGGCCTTTATTGACAGTCAGCTGATTCCCGGTACGGAGGATCACTTTCTTGGTACCGAGCTCACGGGCAGGCGAGGTGGATGTACCGCACACTTCTCCGCGGAGCGGTGATAGCTCGGAAGGCCGAGTTCGAGTTGTCGGGCATGCAGGCATTGCGAAGAAAGCTCGATACTGCTGCCCAGGCCAACAACGATTTCAAGGCCCAAGTCGAGAAGCTTCAGGAACAGCTGTCCGCGGCAGAGAAGGGACGCAAGGATGCCGAGGAGAAGGCCGCGTCCTTTGAGGAAAAAATGAAGGTCTCCGACGCCACCGTATCCCGTTTGACCGAGCGGGAGATGACTCTGGAGAGCCAGCTTAGCGCCGCGCAAGGTCGGGTGGTCGCTATGGAGAAGGAGCGTGACCAGGCCGTTTCGTTGGCCAAAGCTGTCCAAGCCGAAGTCGAAGATCTCAAGAGGAAGCACAAGGCGACTAAAGAGCAGGGAAAGAACACGATCTTCATGACTGAGGAGGCTCTCAAGGCTCAGGTGAAGATCGTGGTTCCAGACTTCGACACGTCGGCTATTGGGGTCTTCAAAACGATCAGGACGGCAAGATTGTCGATATGCCCCAAAAGTGAACTCTTGTAACTTGTTCTTTTGCATGGCTTTGTAAAGTACTTTGTTGCAACTGTTAAGACCTTTGTTACTCTTTAATGGTCGCCTGGTCGGCTTCTAATTATCACCTTTATCTTGTTTGTTTAGTAGCATTTATGTTTTGTTACCGTTTTTCTGGTGTGGACTTATTGCTTGTGTCCGTTTTGCCGTTTACGTTGGTAACATGGTTGAAACCGTCTTGGTCATATTATCGCGGCCGTTAGTTATGGCTATGATCCGACTGGCTCCCGGGGTGATCAGTCCTGGTTGCCGTTGAAGAACGCGATTGTGTGGGATACGTATTGGGGAATAGTAGATGGAAGAATTCAGACAAGTAAAAATTAGTCGTTAGCTAAACAATTCATGAACATGGTAGGCATTTGATAAAAGTAAATCATTGGAAATTAACATTTGATAAAAGTAAACATCTATCTAGCTCGTCAGGCCGCTTGGCCGGTGTGCCCAAGCTATGAATAGAACCTCCTCAGGTTACCTGCATTCCATGTTCTCGGGATTTCTTTGCCGTCGAGTCTTTCCAGCTTGTAGGCGCCTTTGCCAAGCACTTCTTTGATTCTGTAGGGGCCTTCCCAGTTTGCCGCCAGCTTTCCTTCTCCTGGGGTCGGTAGCCCGACGTCGTTGCGTCGCAGGACGAGGTCTCTTTCCTCAAATTCCCTTCTGAGGACCTTGGTGTTGTAGCGTAGGGCTATTCTTTGTTTCAGTGCTACCTCTGACAAGTGGGCCATCTCTCTGACCTCGTCTACCAGGTCTTTGTCCACCGCTTCTTCTACTCCTGCGAGGAGTAACCGCGGGCTCGGCTCGCCGATCTCTACGGGTATCACCGCCTCGACCCCGTACGTTAAGCGAAGGGGGTTTTTCCGTGGAGCTTTGCTCGGTTGTTCGGTAGGACCAGAGAACCGAGGCGAGCTCGTCGGCCCATGCGCTTTTTTGCTATCTAAACGCTTCTTGAGACCTAGTAAGATGATCTTATTTGTGGACTCCACTTGTCCGTTTGTTTGGGGGTGTTCAACCGAGGAGAACTTCTGTTTTATCCCCAAGCCGGTGAGAAACTCGCGAACTTCTTGTCAGTGAATTGCATCCCATTATCCGAAATGACGATCTCCGGGATGCCGAAACGGGTTATCACCTGCCTCCACATGAACTTCCTACAATTGGATGAGGATATGCTGGCCAGTGGCTCAGCCTCTATCCATTTAGTGTAGTAGTCGATGGCAACTATGAGGTACTTGACCTGCCCCGGGCCAACTGGGAAGGGTCCCAAGAGGTCGACTCCCCACTGTGCGAAAGGTCGAGTGGACGTCAGTAGGCTCAGCTCGGAAGCTGGCGCTCTGTGGAAGTTGGCATTTTGTTGACACTTCGCGCATTTTTTTACGAACTCCTTGGAGTCATTCATCATTGTTGGCCAGTAGTATCCAGCTCGGATGAGCTTCCTTGCTAGGGCTTTTCCCCCGATATGGTGGCCGCAGCACCCCTTGTGGACTTCTCTGAGTACGTAGTCCGTCTGGTCGGGATGCAGGCACTTCAGCAAAGGTTGGCTGAGTCCCTTTTTGAATAGCTGTCCTGTATGACCGTATATTTGGCAGCCTCCCTTCTTACCGCTTTGGCTTCCTTCTCGTCCTGAGGGAGTTTGCCGTTTTCCAAGAAGTCAGTGATGGGGTCCATCCAGGAAGGGCTTATTTTGGTCAGGTGGAGGGCAACTGCCGGTTCTTTCGTGATGCCTTGAATGAGGGAGTGGTTGCCGGTTCCAGGTTTTGTGCTTGCCAGCTTGGATAGGAGGTCTGCCCGTGTGTTCCTTTCCCTTGGAACGTGTTGGACCGTGACCTCCTCAAACTTTTGCTCAGTTCCTTGACCCTTTCTAAGTATTTCTGCAGCAGCGAGTCTCTGGCTTGGTAGCTTCCATTTACCTGCGCGGTGACGACCTGCGAGTCGCTGCACACTTCCAGCCTCGTTGCTCCGACTTCCCGAGCTAGAACCAAGCCCCCAGGAGGGCTTCGTATTCTGCTTGGTTGTTTGATACGGGAAACTCGAACTTAACTGATTGTTCGTAGATGACTCCGGCTGGGCTTTCTAGGATGATCCCGGCACCCCCAGACGTCTGGTTGGAGGCTCCGTCTACATGGAGCTTCCACCGTGTGTCTGTGACTTCGGTTGGGTTCCCGGTTACTTCCACCAGGAAGTCTGCCATTGCTTGCGCCTTGATCGCATGTCGGGGTTCGTAGCTTAAGTCGTATTGGGACAATTCGATGGCCCAGGTCATCATCCTTCCCGCCAGATCAGGTTTTTGGAGCACCTGACGAATCCCCTGATCCGTTCTCACGACCACCTGGTGACTCTGGAAGTACTGTCGTAGTCGGCGGGAGGAGACCAGGAGTGCCAGTGCCAGCTTCTCCAGCTTGCTGTATCTAAGTTCTGCCCCTTGCAGTGCTCTACTCACAAAGTAGATTGGTTGCTGGGCCTTCCCTTCTTCCCGCACCAACACCGCTGCAAGCGCTCCTTCTGTTATGGCTAGGTACAGATAGAGTGGTTCTCCGGCCTTGGGCTTCCCGAGCACCGGGGGTGCTGCTAGAATCTCTTTGAAGTGGTTGAAAGCTTCTTCGCACGCAGGGGTCCACTCAAACGCTATTCCCTTCTTCATCAAACCGAAAAAGGGTAGGGCCTTTGCTGCCGATGCACCGAGGAAACGGGACAACGCGGTGAGCCTTCCCGTCAGCCGCTGAACGTCTTTGATGCAGCCCGGACTCCTCATCTGGAGTATTGCTTGGCACTTTTCAGGGTTGGCCTCCACTCCCCTCTGGGTTATCATGAACCCCAGGAACTTTCCGGCCTCCATGGCAAAGGCGCACTTAAGCGGGTTGAGCCTCATGCCGTGTTGTCGGAGGGATGCGAACACGTTCTCCAGGTCGCTTATGAGATCGTCAGGCCGGGTGGTCTTTGCAAGGATATCATCCACGTAGACTTCCACCGTCTTGCCAATGAGGTCGCTGAATATTTTGTTCATCAGTCTCTGGTACGTTGCCCCCGCGTTCTTTAGGCCAAACGGCATCACCCTGTAGCAGTAGGTCTCCCCTGGCGTTATGAACGCCGTTTTATCCTCGTCTGGCCGGTGCATCGGTATCTGGTTGTAGCCGGAGTAGGCATCCATGAAACTCAGATACCGGTATCCCGCAGCCGCGTCGACGAGTGCATCAATGTTGGGGAGGGGGTAGCAATCCTTAGGGCATGCTTTGTTGAGATCGGAGTAGTCCACACACATCCTCCATTTCCCATTGTGCTTTTTTACCAGGACCACGTTTGACAACCAGGTCGAATAGTCCAGCTCCCGGATGAACCCCGCTTCGAGGAGGCTGGCCGTTTGCCTGGCCACTTCCTCTGCCCTTTCCTGAGACATTTTCCTCCTCCTTTGAGCCACTGGTTTGGCTTCCGGCTTGATGGCTAGGTGGTGTGACATGAGAGCGGAGTCTATCCCCGGCATATCGGCAGGTGTCCAGGCGAACAAATCGCCGTTGGCTCTGATCATTTCCATCAAAGGCTCTTTCAACTCATGGGGGAGGTTCCTGTTCACGAACGTGAACTTTTCCTCCGATTTCCCGACCCTAAACTTTTCCAGGTCCCCTTCGGGTTCGGGTCTGGGTTTGTCGTCAATTCTGGCATCCAAGTCGGCGAGAAATACTCCCGATGCCTCTTTAGACTTCCTTCTCAACGAAAGACTGGCGTTGTCGCAAGCGACTGCTGTTTCCAGGTCTCCCCTCACAGACCCTACTGACCCTTCTTCAGTTATGAACTTCATTACCAGCATCCTTGTGCTGATGACTCCTCCTAGGTCGTTGATGGTCTTTCTCCCCAGGATGATGTTGTAAGCGGTGGAGTCTCGTAGGATCACGAACTCGGCCATTATCGTTCTTCTCCCTTGGCCTTGTCCCAATGAGGTCGGCAGGGTGATTATGCCATCCGGCTTGATGAAATGGTCGCCGAGCCCTACGACGCCGTGCTGGTGAGTCTGTAGGTCGGCGTCCCTTAGGCCTAAAGCGTCGAACACATTGCGGAACATGATGTTCGAGTCTGCCCCCGTATCTACAAGGATTCGCTTGACGAGACCGGTTCCTACTCTGGCCGTTATGACCATGGGAGGGCTTTCCCGATCTCGTCAAACCATTGGTCCTCCGGGCCGAATGAGATGGATGGGAGTTTCTTGGTGCTTCGCGCGGAGGATGAGGAGACCGCGAGGACCTTGGCGTCCTTCTTATGTGCCGACTTCGACCTGGGCATCGCGTTTCTTGCTGTTACCACGTTCACTATGGTGAGGCCGTGATCATTCTCTTCCGGCTCTTGGCGCCGCTTGCTGCTCCGTGTTCTGTCCTCGCTTTCGTGGTCGCGGTTCCGTCTCCTCGGCTCCCTAATGAGGTGGGTGAACTCAGCTAGCTTTCCAACTCTAATTGCCTGCTCCAGCGCGTCCTTCAAGTCAAAACAGTCCTGAGTTTTGTGTCCGTAGCCCTTGTGATAGTCACAGTAGAGGCTTCGGTTTCCCTATGTTCGCTCCTTCAGTGGTCGAGGCTTCGACAGGATCCCCTTCTCGGCTATTTGTTGGTAAACTTCCACAATCGGCGCGGTGAGGGGAGTGTAGTTGGTGAACTTCCCGACGCGAGGGAACGGCCTGGGATGTTTACTCGGACCGCGTCTCTGGCGTGTTCCTTCTGCCTTTCTCCGCTTTGGTGGTGCCGGTTTTGACTGTAGGAGGGTTGCCGTTTATTGGCAGCCACGACCTGGCTGACTTCTTCGTCATTGATGTATTCTCTGGCTACGCATTGGATCTCCTGCATCGTCCACACCGGCTTTATCGTGAGGTACTTTCTGAAGTCTTCGTTTAGGAGTCCGTTCGTCAGGCATAGGCTGGCAACTGAGTCGGTTAGTCCATCGATCTCTAGGCACTCGTCGTTAAAACGATCCAGATATTTTCTTGTCGGTTCTCCGGACCTCTGCGTTACTCCAAGCAGGTTGATTGGGTGCTTTGCTTTGGCTATCCTGGTAGTGAATTGGGCTAAGAAGGCGTGGCTTATATCCGAGAACTTGGCCACCGAGCCCTGTGGGAGGTTATTAAACCACCGTATCGCAGGTCCAGCGAGGGTGACCGGGAAAGCGCGGCACCTTACCTCGTCCCCCACTCCTTCCAAGTTCATCCTGGCCTCGAAGGCCGTGAGGTGCTCCTGTGGGTCTTGCGTTCCGTCGTACCTCATGTCCGTTGGCTTGTCAAAGTGCTTTGGCAGCCGGACTTCGAGGATGGAACGATGAAATGGGGTCGCGCCTACTATGACCGGTCCGCTTGCTCGCCGTGTTCTCTTTTCGTCTTCCCGACGACCATCTTCCCGGTCACGATCTACGGCGGCTTGGTCTGTGACATGCCGCCTCCTGTTCCTGACATATATGAGGGGGTCGTGGCGCCTCCTTATGCGTCCTTCCTCCCTGGGGCTCTCAGATTCGGACCTTTGGCTAGCCGCGCGTCGGGAGCGGCTTCTCGGGGGAGAACGGGAGTCGCCTGACTCGGGTGTTTGCTGGCGATGCTCTCGAGCTGCCAGTCGGTGCTCTAGATCCTGCATTCTGTGACGCAGTTCTTGCATTATCCTGGCGCTGTTGTCGCCGGTTCCCCCGAAGGGGCGCCTTTCAAGGGATCGTGTGGTTCGTCGAGGAGGGGATCTTGTGCGCTCCGGGGAGGCAACGATGGGTTCCCCTCTCTGCCCGCTTCTCGCCCTGCTCCTCCAGGGCCTTGTATTACTTCCATTCAGGCGATCCCCACAGACGGCGCCAATGTTCGGTATGTCGGGTACCGGACGGTTCGGGTTGATGCTCCAATTGATTGGATGGGGTTCGCCTGGTTCTGGGCTGCCGAGGATGAGTGGACGATGTCCCGAGCACTTTGTGTGAAGGGGGGTCACCTGCAAAGACACTCCGACGCTCAAGTCAGTGAAGTGTGCAGGCGAGTAAGGGAGTGAGTGGTATGTGACGTACCTTGGGGGAAGGGTAGGTCCTTCCCCATATATATCGTGTCAGAGGTGGGCCCTGCAGGGACAGGCCCACCTTCTTCGAGGCATCCCTCGCACAGCTGTGGCGAAGCTGTCAGGGACGCGTGTCCGGGTCGGCATCTGAGCGTCTCACCCCGACCGTTCGGGTCGGGTGCTGCCTGGGTCGGGCCGGCACGTAAATTGCTTAGACCAGGCCGTAACAGCAAGTAATTACAATTCAGTTATTTGATATTAACGGCACATTTGCTATCTCTGTTTTAAGTTTCACAAGTTCCTTTTTATTTAAAAAATATTATATGTGGTGTAATGATCAAAAGGGCAGCGTTAATGATAAATGGATTACATAATAATTTTCTTTCTCCTTTAAATTTAAATAGGTTATCAAAATTTCAATTGACTTGGGTACGAAATAACTGCCGAAGTGCCCATAATTATCAATACATTTCTCTCACGGTTGTAAGGAATAGGGAATTAAATTAGGAAATAAAAGCTATTCGAATTAAAAATTAATCACAATTTAATAATTTTCTTTAATGTTCCCTTGGATTTCTCTTTTTTTTTTTTCACTTGATTTTTATAATAGGGAAAAGGACGAATTAGTCCCTGAGCTTTTAAATCGTGGACAAATTCATCTTTGAAAATCAAAAAATACTAAAACGCCCTTTACTATTCAAAACGTATGACGGATCGATTCTTCCGTGCAAAATGCTCTCCCAGACGTAACGGAGAGGAGTGATCTATCGCTTATTTGGCGTGTGTTGGGCCTAGGTGGCAAGACGGGACCGTTGAGGAAGCTTGGTGTGCCCGTTTGGAAAAAGTCTTGGACAAATAGGTCCTTATGATTTAAAACGGCAACATTTTGAGAACGTTGGCTGTAGTCCTTGAGTTTCGTCATAATTCCAAAGAAGCCCATATCAATCACCCACAAATTACATGATGCCCTAGAACACATATGTTTGATCTTTTTCCCTAAAAAAAAACGATTGATCTTCCCTTCGTCGTCTTCGTGTAACGTTGCGCCAGTGAAGCTTCGTTGGTGGAGTTGCGGGTGTCTTCAGTAGTGGTAAGTACCCTTATTGCGAAACTGAATATGACCGTTACTTTCGAACGTTATCTGCTGTGCATGTCATGGGTTGGGGTTTAGGTGTAATGTAGTGTTGGGAGGGGCATGGAAGATGAGTTGTGTGTGGTTTATGGCTTAGGTAGTTGTGTATTTGCTAATGCTTAGTGGTAATCGTTGAGTCAAACAATGATGCAGATGGTAGATATTTTCGTGATTCCTGTTTTCCATCACAGGGGCTACTTTCAAAGGGCTCCGACTGGTGAGTTAGTTTATCTCGATGGTAAGGTTGAGAGGTTTCCCTCGATGGACCTGGATTTTGTAAATTTTGGTGATTTGATAACACTGTTCAAAGGAATGGGATATCAATCATACAAGGAGGCATACTGGTATGATCCAAAGAGCAAGGATATAGAGTCAGGGCTACATATTCTGAGGGGAGATGCAGGCATCAACCAAATGCGCCAAGCAAAGATGACAAACAAAGATACTGATGAGTTCTATATATTTTTTGATCATCCTATTGATGACCCAGAGCTTGTAGATTGTGCTGGTAAGGAAAACGTTGAGGTAGAGAAAGATGTTGTTCATGTCGAGGTGGATGAATTGGGTGAGTCGTCGACGGAGCACGATAGTTACGAGAGCGCAGAGGATGAGCCGTATGCACCTCCAACTCCCGGTAATAAAAGTAACAGTGATAGTGGGGAAGATGTTGTCAGTGGGTTTGTGTCTGGCAGAGGGAAGAGGAAACAAGTGCCTCATTCCTCTAAGAGAACCCCTCAGCCAAGTAAGCAACCCAGGAAGCAAGCGCGACGTGTGTCTCAAAGAACAAGGTCTGCTGCAAGAAAGAAAGGGCCTGCCCATGAGCCCGAGGTAGGTGGGTCTAGTGGACAGCCCAGTGGATGTAGGCCTGCAGGGGAGCCCAATATATCTAGGCCTGCAACGGAGCCTAATAGGGCCAGAGGACCAAGGTCAGCACTAGTAGACTACGTGAGTGATGTAGACACGGATGGTGATGATATTGTATGGGATTATGAATCTGAGGAGCTGCATACACCTGTTTCTTTTGATCATGTGGGAAACAAACATCAGTGGTCTGAGTTCAATGACCAATATAGTTTCGGAGAGGGATGATTTGAGCTTGGAACAAGGTTTGCAACAATTGAGAGGTTCAAAGAGGTGGTAAAGGACACCTTTATTGTTGAAGGCCGGTAGTTGGTGTGGATAAAGAATGATAGAAAAAGAGTTAGGGTTGGGTGCAAGGATGAAGAGTGTGGTTGGATTGCTCACTTGTCTTACAATCGGCAACTACAATGCTTCCAAGTCAAGACGTATAGAAACGAGCACACTTGTGCAAGGGACCTTGGAAGCAATGCCGCTTATCAACACTGGATCAGTAAAATGGTGGAGAAGAGGATGGCCATGCACCCGCATATGACAACCCATGAAGCTATTGATTTTCTAAGAGAGGACTTTGACCTTACTGCACACCCAAATATGGTGTATAGAGCTGTGAAGGAGGCAAGGGAGAGGATGATAGGTAACGAAAGGCAATAGTACGGCAAATTGAGGGATTACTTATTAGAGATACATAGATGTAACCTTGGGTCTTCTGCATTGCTAGACCTGATTCCTCAGCCTCAAGCGGCCCCTATGTTTGACAAGTTATATGTTTGTTTTGAGGCCTGCAAGCAGGGATTCAAGAGTGGCTGCAGACCATTGATCCACCTAGATGGAGCATTTCTTAAAACATACCATGGGGGACAACTACTTTTTGCTATTGCACAGGATGCCAACAACCAGTTTTACGTGGTTGCATACGCAGTTGCAAGATCCGAGAACAAAGAATCTTGGAAGTGGTTCCTAACATGCTTGTAGGAGGATATTGGTGATGTAGGCAACTTCGATTGGAATTTTATGTCGGATTAACAGAAGGTTAGTTCCCCTTTTTGTCATTTTGTGTTTGTTGTCTTATTCATTTACTGGATTATATATTGTTGTAAACATGGCTTCATACCTTCATTGTTGTTAGGGACTGCTACCTGCACTGAAAGAGGTAATGCCTGGTGCACATGTCAGAAACTGCGTCATGCACATGTCAGAAACTGCGTCATGCATATGTGGAAGAATTTCATGAACTGATTCAAGGATCTGTATATAAGAAAAATTGTGTGGGACTGTGCTAGATGAACCACCATCTCAGAGTTCAAGACAACCATAGAAAGACTGAAAGTAGTGAACAAGGATGCATGGGCCTATCTTATGAAATTTGAACCTACTACCTAAGTTAGAGCATACTTTAGCCATGGTCCCAAGGTCGACAACCTAACAAACAACATGTGCGAGTCGTTTAACGCAAAGGTGGTGAAGTACAGAAGCAAGCCCATACTTACAATGTGCGAGGAGTTACAGTGCTATGTGATGCGGCGAATGGTTCAACACAAGAAACTTCTGGGGACTCATGAAGGAAAACTGGTGCCAGTGCAAGAGAAAAGGCTACAGAGGCTTATCAAACCAAGAAACAAATGGACAGCAGAGTGGATTGGTGATAACGAGTACAAACGGTTTGAAGTCACTCACAAGGGATCCAAAGTTGATGTGGATTTGATCAAACACAGCTGCTCGTGTAACAAATGACAACTCACTGGTCAGTCAGGTTCCTGAATTTCAATATTAACATGCTGTGTATTTTTTTAATTTAAGCCTGCTGTGAATTCATAGTTGATGTGAATTTCAATTTTAATCATAGATGATGTTAACCATGCTGTGAATTTGGACATGCTTAGTGTGAATCTAATTAACATGCTATGAATCTGTTGATATTAACTATGCTGTGAATTTGGACATATTAGCCATGCTGTGAATTTATATTAGTTCATGATATTTTAATCATGTTTATGCCATTCTGTTGTTGTGAAACTACTGTCCTGCTGTGAAGGGATGCCGTGCATTCATGCTATAGCAGCAATAAAAAAACGGCATGATAATTCTGATGATTATGTTCATCCATGGCTATGTATGGAGTCCATTAGAAAGACATACGAGCACTTTATCCAGCCAGTAACGAGTGAGGAATATTGGACAAGGTTTGAGTTTACTAAGCCTACTCCACCTGTGTTAAAAAGGCCAATTGGACATCCCAAGGTGCATAACAGACAGAAAGACCCAACTGAGGCTGTTATTGATGGTGACAAGTTGAAGAAGAGTTTCTATGTCACATGTAGCAAATGTGGTGAGCACTACAAGACGTGAAAAGGGGCCCTATCCAACCCAAACTGGAAGCAAAAGACGAAAAAATCAAGAACAAATGCCAAGGACTCTCAATCACTAGTGGTTCTCACAGTCAGCCCCCGAGGAAGAGGTAGTCCTTACTTTCCCAGGGATGTAATTGTCCCCCCGATAATAAACTTAGGGATTTAAGTGTCTATTTTAGTTTTATTTAGGGTGCTATATGTCTATATTTTAATACTTCATGGTTTTAAATGTCTTATGATATAATGTGCTTCACTGGGACTGTTTAAACTAACTGGATACATTTTACACAATGCCTCATCTCAGAGTGTGGAACAGAGTCCTCCAGCTGCTACGAACCCTCCTCATGTTGAATAAAATTCTGCTAATCAGTCAGTTGCTAATGAGATAAGAATTTTGGTGACATTTCATTGTTGTTGCTTGCTAGTTTCATTGCATTTCACACTTGTTTCGACCTTCATGCAGGGTAATTCGAATGCAAACGCTGCACCGATGAATGAGCAAGAATCTGGACCCTCAGTAGCAGTGGTTGAGACACAATCAATGCCTCCAAAAGCACCATTCAAGCCCCCAGCCCAGTCTACATCACATCCTGCATGAGGGACATTTAGGCCTAAGCAAACAGTTAGGAGGAAGCCTATGACAAATAAACCCTCGCAGCCTGTGCCACCTGCCCAGAGTGAGCAGCATCTCCCCTCTCCACAACAACCAACTACATCAGGAGCATCTCCACAGACTTTGGCAGCAGCAGGCAAAGCAACTCAACGGCTGTTTAAGTTCATCCCCACTCCAGGACTAAACAAGCCAAGTAGTTAATGCTACATGTTTAGACTTTAGTCATGACATCAACACCTTTTTGAGAAACACTGTTATTTTACAAAGCAACTCTTTTTGGAAACAATGTGATTATCTATAGCTTGCAGGCTTAAGTTATGCCTTACTTTGGCAGTAAACATGTTATTGACTTCTTTTGTCAATATTAACAACTCTTTCATGAGATTAAATTATTCTTTACATATATAATTATATCTCTAAATAATTATGCCACTCACTTGCTTAGGGCAATCACTTTGCTGAATATATCATAATTTAGCTTACAATATTTTTGTTCGAATAGCATACAACAAAATGGAAACTCATCCCATACTACATTACATCATTTTTTTTACCTACTTTTCAGCCAAGATTGACAATGACAGAAGCAAAAATTACAGAAACCACTACAAGAATAACCAAATACAGATTAACATTCATCTTCCTCTCAAGATACAACACCTTCTTCTCCAAATCAATTAGCTTCTATTCCACTACCTTCTTCCCAAGATACACTTTCAGATCATCAACCTCGTTCTCCGTAATAAACTTTTCAAGGACTCTTATTGTTGAAACAAGGTCATCCAGCCATAAGAAGAACTTGCAGTGACTGGGATTTTTCAGCTGCATGTTCATCGTTCCAAAACAAACAAAACATAATCAACTCCCCTATAATCAAACTGACCAAATAAAATCACCAACATACCTTAAAGAATGGACACCCAAAGAACGAGTCGTGAGCTGGATGAGGCTCCGTCACTGGCCATTTAAGCTTGCACAATACCCCCACACTCAACCACTCACAGAAATGAACAACGGTAATGGCGAACGAGTTCCATTTGAACAAATAGGACAAACAGAAAAACGACGTCGTCTTTCCATCCAGGGACCAATTCGTCCCTAACCTCAATCCACCTTACTTACATGTGCACCGTTACGGTAGTCTAGGCCCAATACACGCCAAATAAGCGACAGATCACCCCTCTCCATTATGTCTAGGAGAGCATTTTGCACGGAAGGATCAATCCGTCACACGTTTTGAATAGTAAAGGGCGTTTTAGTATTTTTAGATCTTTAGAAATGGATTTGTCCACGATTTAAAAACTCAAGGACTAATTTGTCTTTTTTCCTTTATAATATTATAAAAAAAACTTAATGATGAAGTACAACACCTTTCAAACTCAATAATTAATTAATTATATGTTATGTAAATTAAATGATTTAATTGTATAATTATAAAGATAGAGATATAAAAATTTGAAGAAAAATAAAGAAAATTAATAGAGCTCAATTCTAATTGATAGTATAATTTATATATGCAAGCAACTATTTTATGTAGTAAACTTAAAAATTAATTATTTTTAAATATATATCTGTAAAAATCTCTTTTATGTTATCAGGATATGGATATTAAATTCAAATTAATAATATCTTTTAATCAATGAAAGATATATGATATATAATTGGAATTAAAGCAAATAATTTATAATGACTAATATATCATAAAAAAAATCTCATAGTACAAGGCTTCCATTGAAAACAGCGAAAGAAAAAAGAAAAAAGAAAAAAGAAAAAAGAAAACATAGCCAAGTGAATAAAGATCCTTATTGTTCTATAAACTACAAAGAATTATACAAAAGGAAGAAGGAAGCAGGTGAAAAACAATGATAGCATGCACAAATCTATGGAGTGACTCAATCAGAAGCAGATATCCAGGGCACAACAGCAACATAGGGCAGCACAACTGTAACAAAAAAAAAAATAATAATAATAAAAGGTCAAGAATCAGTAATTATAAATTGATTACGTATATATCTTAATAATTTTTGTATTAATTCAGGTTGATATATATTAAATTTTTATCATAAACAAACAAGTTTTTTTTAGTCAATAATTAGCCAATGAAGTAGTAATATGCAAAGATTAAAAAAATTAAAGAAAAAATATTAATTAGAAAATTCATTCCAAATAATTTGATTTCCTTATATATAAATAAATAAATAGGTGAAGTGATTTTGTTGAACTTACCAACCCTTCCAGAAGCCATCACCCTTGGTTGTGGTGTGTTGTGGAACACTCTGTTGGGGGTACCCTGCAGCTGGAGGACCATCCTTTGAAGGGTAACCCATTGGTGGTGGAGCACTAACATATGATGCTGCTGGTGGAGGAGGGTACGCACTCATTGTTGGCGGATATGATACTGCTGCACCAAATTCAATTATGTAACTATGTTATTTAATTCTTGGCGGATATGATACTGATAAATAAATCAATCAAACTAGCATAAAATAGATGTACGAATTGAGCCAGTCTGGTTTTTAATCAGAAAATTAGTTCAAATTATTTTATTATATTCAATACAATCTTAATTAAACTTTTAAATACTGTCTGATTTCCAGAATTTGGTTTACACTACGAAAATAGAAATTAAAGACGAGAGTTTTTGAGGCAGTTTTTTGTTGACAAGAAGAAAAACTAACCAGGTGCTTCGTGCTGATTGTTGAAGTGACTCATGGTGGTGATGATGATGAATTGATCGAAGTTGATGCTGTCTTTCAAATGCAAACAAACAATAAAGGCGAAGTGATTGTAATTTGTAAATGACAATGTAATAAGTGGAATCAAATCATATGCATATTTATAGATTGGGGAGCAAAGCGTGGCTAAGATTCCTTAATGGGATGGAAGTATAGATTTGAAGTTTCTGAGAAGTCGTGTGGGCAAACGCGTTGCAGGTGAGAAACAGATTGCGACGGTGTTTCAATTTGAATTTTCTACGCTAAGTGGCTGTGCTCCTAACATGCCATATTGCCTCTAACACGTCATCAATTATCATAATACGTGACTAGTGTAAAACCCGGGCCGGAATTCAAATATTGATTCATTATAAAAATTTAGTAGTACATATCTATTAATATTAATAATTATTTTTAATTTTAAAAAGTTTTTGTGAATAAAAATTTATTATCCGATGTATATGATTATTTTAGCCTATATTTATAGAGGTCGAATAATCTTATTTTTTTAGCCCATATTAATATCTATTTACAAAAAAATGTATATGCTAAAATCTATTTCATTGATTATTTTTAGCTCATATTAATAATTATTTTTAATTTTAAAAAGTTTTTGTGAATAAAAATTTATTATCCGAGGTATTTGATTGTTTCACCCTATATTTATAGAGGTCGAATAATCTTATATTTTTAGCCCATATTAATATCTATTTACAAAAAAATGTGTATGCTAAAATCTATTTTATTGATTATTTTTAAATAATTAGACACTGTTATTGTAAAAACTAAATTAAAAAATTAATATAAAAAATATATAAATTATATCATATTAATAAATTACACTTTAATATAATTTTAACTAACATTATTTAAATGTATTCATTCTCTTAACGTTTAGTGCAAAAAATATCCCAACATAAATTATATGACATCAATCTAATTTTTAATCGTAATCAATTTTGTAAAGTCATATTTATACTAACATCCTTTGTCTATAAGTACTTTTACATATGATGAATTAGAGTATAAAATTATTTTAGAACATGATACATTAAATAAATACAAATACCAACAGGGAAAGAAAAAAATTATTTCTAAAGAACTAAATTCCAATTTAATTTATACTTAAAAATTAAAATAAAAAACACTTACTCTCCAAAAAAAATTACTATCATAAAACTTTTTTTTTGACAACCTACAGTAACATAATAGAACTCTACTATTAAATAGGACAATTTACCTATTTAAATAAACAGAACCAATATTACCAGATTACACATTATGCAAATTGGATACCGAAATGTATTTTTTTTCTAAACTATGTAAACCGCGACAGGGGTATCGTGGTCTACAATATGAACGTAATCCATTACAGGGGTGTCGCGGATTACGTTGGCGTTGAATAATCACATATACCGCTACAGGGGTGTCGCGGTTTTTGTGTGATTGTGATACAGGCATAAACTGCTACAGGGGTGTAGCGGTTTATGCTTTGTAAACTTTGCCTATAAATACCAAGCAAGATAGGGAGTGAGTTATTTGAAGAGAGTCATTTTCACACTTTCACAAATGGATAGAGAGAAAAGCTTGATGGTTCTAGTCTACTGTTCTGGTAAAATTAAAAAAAGTAACAGGCATGGTGTTAAGTTCACGGATAAAGAACCGCTGAGCATTTTTATTCATTCGACTGATACTTTGTCGGATCTGAAGAGGAACATATTGCAGAAGGCAGGGTTAGCTGGGGCCAAGTCGGTGAAGAATGTGTTCTACAAGATTCCGATGGCGGTCGTGTCGAGTGGTGTGTAGTATGAAACATTTGTTATATGGTCAGATGAAGACATGGGGGTGTTGTTTCATTGTCGGCAGAGTTTTCCAGAGGTGAGAATACACGAGTTGTTTGCCAAGTTGGAAGACCGTGTGGACAGTTCTGGGGCTTCAGCGCCAAATCCTCAGTCGATAACGGTGGGGGGTGCTTCTACTTCGATGCCTGTCGTTGCACCCAGGTGTCTCCTACCTGCGCCTCCACCTGTTCTAGCACCGGCAGATAGGTCACCCGGTTTGATTACTGGTCTTGTTGGGAGTGGTGAGCCAGATCACTATGAGGACGCAATGCGGGACTATGATTCGGACGATGAGCCCGATCACATATCAGAGGATAGTGAGGACGAGACTCCAGTGCCCCCACCTGCACCTCAGGGGCCATCCAATTCTGGGTCCCACCAACAACCGCCGCATTTCTTGATGCTCAATCTGGAAGTAGTGAGCCAACAACCAGATGATCGATACACCTTCCGCTACCAAGGATTACAGGAGGGCAATGCTTCTGCCGAATTTGTGATTGGTCAATCTTTTCAAACTAAGGAGGAAGCTGCGATGAGTGTTAAAGATTATAGCATTCGTCGTGGAGTTTAGTATCGGATTATGGAATCTGATCATCTGAAGTATGTTGAGAGATGCAAGGAGTTTGGAAATGGCTGCAACTGGATCATCCGCATGGCACTTCGGCAGCGCAAGGGTAACTGGGAGGTTAGAAGGTACAACGGAGCCCACACATGCCTAGCGACATCGATATCGAGCGACCACCGACGCTCGATTACCACGTAATTTGTGCGAGGATCTATCCCTTGGTTAGGGCGGACGCAGTGGTTATCATAAAGGTGTTGCAAGAAGCTACTGAGCTAACCTATGGATTCAGGCCTAGCTATAGGAAGGTGTGGAAGGCAAAGCAGAAGGTAGTTATGTAAATTTACGGGGATTGGAAAGAGTCATATGCGGAGTTGCCCCGGTGGATCCTTGGGATGCAAGCAACGATGGACGGCAGCGTAGCTTTGTTGAAGACTTCTCCAGTTCGTGTTGGTGGTGAGGTTGATGAGTCCACGGAGTACTTTCATCGACTTTTCTGGACGTTCCCTCCATGCGTTGAGGCTTTTAAACATTGCAAGCCACTGATCAACATTGACGGAACGCATCTGTATGGGAAGTATGGCGGGACTTTGCTTCTGGCTATTGCGCAAGATGGAAACTCGAATATATTGCCAGTTGCGTTTGCACTTGTTGAGGGGGAGAACGCTGAGTCGTGGGCTGTTTTCTTATCCCACTTGCGTCAACATGTGACCCCACAGGAAAGGATTCTGGTGATTTCTGACAGACACAACGGCATTAAGGCTGCACTGGAGGCACCGGACAGTGGTTGGAAACCGCCTCATGCATATCGAGCGTATTGCATTCGACACGTTGCAGCCAATTTTGCCCTCAATTTCAAGGGTCAAGATGCGAGGCGGATGCTCGTGAATGTGGTGTATGCGAAGACTGAGGCCGAGTTTGACTACTGGTTTGATATTATGAGGACTGAGAATCTGGCCATGTGTGATTGGGCCAACTGGCTGGAGTACGATAAGTGGACCCAACACCAGGATGGAGGCAGACGGTTCGGCCACATGACGACGAATATATCCGAGTATGTTAACTCTGTACTGAAGGGGACACAGAATCTTCCTGTAACTGCACTTGTGAAATCCACATATGGGAGATTATCAGAGCTTTTTGTCGTCCGAGGGCAGACAGCAGAGGCACAGTTGGGATCAGGCCAACGGTTTTGCCAAGTGGTGTGCGAAATCGTGATCATTCCATTCCTTGGTAATGGTGCTAAAAATTCAATACGCACGTTCATGATCTTATATCTGTTTCACAACTTCGTACAACTAACCAGCAAGTGCACTGGGTCATCCAAGTAATAAACCTTACGTGAGTAAGGGTCGATCCCACGGAGATTGTTGGCTTGAAGCAAGCTATGGTCACCTTGTAAATCTCAGTCAAGCGGATTCAAATAGTTTTATAAAGTGATAAATAAAAGACAAATAGAATATAACTAGGATAGAGATACTTATGTAATTCATTGATGAGAATTTCAGATAAGCGTATAGAGATGCTTTCGTTCCTCTGATCTGTGCTTTCCTGCTGTCTTCATCCAATCAATCCTAGTCCTTTCCATGGCAAGCTTTATGTAGGGCATCACCGTTGTCAATGGCTACATCCCATCCTCCTGTGAAAATGGTCCAATGCGCTGTCACTGCATGGCTAATCATCTGTCGGTTCTCGATCATACTGGAATAGGATTTACTATCCTTTTGCGTCTGTCACTACGCCCAACACTCGCGAGTTTGAAGCTCGTCACAGCCATCCCTTCCCAGATCCTACTCGGAATACCACAGACAAGGTTTAGACTTTCCGGATCTCAGGAATGGCATCCATGGGTTCTAACTTATACCACGAAGACCCTAATAACTCGGACTCGGTCCCCTGTATTAGATATCCAAGAGATATCCATTCAATCTAAGGTAGAACGGAAGTGGTTGTCAGGCACGCGTTCATAAGTTGAGAATGATGATGACTGTCACGATCATCACATCCATCATATTGAAGTATGAATGAATATCTTAGAAGCGGAATAAGTTGAATTGAATAGAAAAACAGTAGTACTTTGCATTAATCTTTGAGGAACAGCAGAGCTCCACACCTTAATCTATGGTGTGTAGAAACTCTACTGTTGAAAAATACATAAGTGAAAGGTTCAGGCATGGCCGAATGGCTAGCCCCCATAATCTAAGAACTAAACGTCCAAAAGATCTAAAATTCTAAATACAATAGTAAAAAGTCCTATTTATACTAAACTAGTTACTAGGGTTTACAGAAATAAGTAAATGATGCAAAAATCCACTTTCGGGACCCACTTGGTGTGTGCTTGGGCTGAGCATTGAGCTTTACACGTGTAGAGGCTTCTTTTGGAGTTGAACGCCAGTTTGTAGCCTGTTTCTGGCATTGAACTCCACTTTGCAACCTGTTTCTGGCGTTTGACTCCACAATGCAGCATGGAAATGGCGTTGAATGCCAGTTCACGTCGTCAATCCTTATTCAAAATATGGACTATTATATATTGCTGGAAAGCCCTGGATGTCTACTTTCCAACGAAATTGGGAGCGCGCCATTTGGAGTTCTGTAGCTCCAGAAAATCCACTTTGAGTGCAGGGAGGTCAGAATCCAACAGCATCTGCAGTCCTTCTTCAACCTCTGAATCTGATTTTTGTTCAAGTCCCTCAATTTCAGCCAGAAATTACCTGAAATCACAGAAAAATACACAAACTCAGTAAAGTCCAGAAATGTGAATTTTTATTAAAAACTAATAAAAATATACTAAAAACTAACCAAATCATACTGAAAACTATGTAAAAATAATGCCAAAAAGCGTATAAATTATCCGCTCATCACCAGGCCCTGGTGAAGGTGATAGAGCGCAACCTGAAAGATGCAAGGTGCTTGACGGTTACTCTGTTCGATAGACATCAGTCTGAGCATACCGTGGCTGAGACGACTCCTACCGAGAATTTCTCGCTCGGGACGTATCGAGTTTCCCTTAGAGATCACACTTGTGACTGTGGGTACTTTCAAGCTCTCCATTACCCTTGCTGCCATGCGATTGCATGCTGTGCTCAGTCCCGGTTAGACTGGGCTATGTACGTCCATGAGGTTTATACCATGAGTAAGGTGTTCAACGTATACCGGATGGGATTTTTGCCACCTATTCCAGAGGGTCTCTGGCCACCATACGCCGGTCCTACTATCATCCTTGATCCTAACATGAGACGTGCCAGAGAAGGGCGACCAAGGTCAACAAGAATTCATAACACCATGGATGAGGCCGATACTGGTCGGCCGAAGCGATGCGGGCTATGCAGACAGATAGAACACACACGCAGGACTTGCCCTCAACGAGGATCCGCCCCCAGTGCCGAGGCATAGTTGTCTTTAGGTCGTTAGGATTAAGTTGCATTTTTCTCTCCTTGTTTGTGTTCTTCTTTTGTTTTAGTTGTGTTTACTGTTAAGTGAAGTTGTATTTGTTTATCGATTCTCTATGTACTAATGATTCTCTCTGGTTCAGATTTTCTTGATAATTCTATGAGTACACATGCTAATTTCAATAAAATCAAATCAGCAACCTATGTTGCGCTATACAGAAGTTAAACTTTCATCCAAAAATTTATTCTCCATGAAAAATGACCTAAGTACGCACTAAAGCATAAACGGCTACACCCCTGTAGCGGTTTATGCACGTATCACAAACACACATAAACTGCGACACCCCTGTAGCGGTTTATGTGATTATTCAATGCCAACGTAATCCGCAACACCCCTATAGCGGATTACATTCATATTGTAAACCGCGATACCCCTTTCGTGGTTTACATAGTTTAGGAAAAAAATGCATTTTGGTATCCAGTTTGCATAATGTGTATTCTGGTAATATTGGTTACCTGTTTATTTAAATGGGTAAATTGTCCTATTAAATACCATGAGATTTGTCTTAAACAATCTTCAAAAGAATAAAAACCTAAAAAATGTCATAGACAATGAAAGAGAATTGCTCAAATTTTATTGGGCTAACAACATTATACATAAAGTAAAATTGGTATGTTGTTTTGGGAGTAAACCAAATAATACAATACCTTATCTTTTTTCTTTTTAGCAATAATGTCATAATTTGTTTAATTAAATCTCGGATATGTCATTGTTACCAAACTATTCACATACATGATTAAATTATTAGTGTTATAGAAAAGAAAAATCTTTGATCTGCCAAGAGGGTTCTTATTGTATACTTTTACTTATGAATAGGAAAAAAATATTAATATTTAGACTAATTTGTGAGCATAATTAAGTGTATGTTTGCGTTTTTCTCTTTTCTATAATGATTTATCCATAATAATTTTATTTTAATTTGTACAGAGTTGCTTATAATTTAAGATAAAAATAACCACATTTGTTACCACCCCAAAATTGTTACAATTAATGGAATGAAAAAGAAAGAAATAGAACGAATGGTACCTCGGAATGATAAAGTAATACTCCAATTAACTTCAGCATATTACCACCCAAACAATCACTGAATAATATTAACACTACAACTAACTGACCTTAAGTGTCAACCACCTCTATTTTATTTGAATATTTTGACAAATAGAAGCATGCTTTCGAAATAAAAAGGGACGACGACAATGAAATATACAAAGATTCCAATAATTGGATTACAATAAAAACATAGACCTGCCAAGCCGATAATGAAACAGTTTCAACTATAGGCTAAAAATTATGATTCTCTCTAGCTTTGTAAATTAGAAAGATAATGGTTCCATTAAAGTATAACTAATTCATTTTTAAAGTAAATGAATGCACTAACCCTGGTCCATCATTCAATGGAGAATAAATCAACCCTAAGTTTCTCCATATTTGTCTTAATATTCATTCTCTCAACCTCCCCTTGCAGCTCTGCCTCCCTAGAGACACTGACTGTGTGCCATTCATCTTAGCTCAATTTGTCACCTACAATCACCCCGTTGAATTTGCCCATTCTGCATTTGCCTATGTTAATATACAAAACTCTAAAGCTCGCGCCTTAATTTGAGTTTTCAAAATCAAACTTCAAAATCATCAAAACTACTTAATTCACATATACAGTATAAAGCTTATTATAAGAAATTTAAAATCCTTAAAATACTAAATAGATATCCTTTTATTCCGCAAAGCATGTTAAAGAATTCAAACATACACACATGTTCTCAAATTCTAATTTTTAATTAAGTAATATTTAAAGATCCACTCTCCAGAACAACTATTTATTTTGAAGTAAGTTTGGGACATGACCATATTCAAGTGCTACTATTTTTCTAAGCAAATAACATGTGCAAGAAACACTACATGAAAAAAGGCCTATGGCCACGCTTTTTTTGCCACACTTTAAAAGCGTGGCCAAAAGTAGTCAATGGCCACGCTTTTATGAGGGTGGCGATTGAATAGAGATTTGGCCACGTTTTTTCTTGCCACGCTTCAAAAACGTGGCGAAAAGGGTCAACGGCCACGCTTTTGGAAGGGTAGCAGTTGATTGGAGATATAGCCACGCTTTTTTTGCCACGCTTTAAAAGTGTGGCCAAAAGTGGTCAATGACCACGCTTTGTGATGGTGGCGATTGAATAGAGATTTGGCTACATTTTTTTCTTGCCACGCTTTAAAAACATGGCGAAAAGGGTTAATGGCCACGCTTTTGGAAGGGTAGGAATTGATTGGAGATACGACCATGTTTCTTTTTGGCCACGCTTCAAAAGCGTGGCCATAGAAGGAAACAAGGACTCTTTTGGCACGCTTTAAAGCGTGGCCAAAAGGTTTTTGAAAACTAAAACCCTTAATTGTAACCCTAAAGCAAGCCTCGATCGGGAAGAGCTCAGATCCCCTTTCAAACCCTTAATTAAAACCCTCTGAAAAATAAAGCACTCTCTCACTCTCAGCTCTTACCAAGTTACCATCGTCACTCAACTCTCAACTCCATGGCAACCCTGGAAGAGCTCAGATCCCTGCCGTCACTAGCGTCGTCCTCGTCACTAGCGTCATCCTCGTCACTAGCGTCGTCCTCCGCCATTAGCCTCTCCTCCGCCTCGTCTCCTCCTCGTCACTAGCATCGTCCTCATTTACCTTGTCACTAGCGTTGTCCTCCTCGCCGATCTCCTCTGCATCGTTGCCAGTGTCATCTTCTCTGCTATCCTTCGTTGTGGTTTCACCTTACTTTTGTCATCGCCTTCTTGCTCTGGCCACCATGCCCTAACCCTCACCATTGCGCTGGCCACCGTCTTCTTTGTCATCCCCTCCACCGTGCCTCCGCCTCGCATCTGCTACATCCCTCGTTCGTGTTTGCCTCGCCATTTCTGCTTTGCTCAATTTACCCTGCTGGTGTGTTTGTCTCTGCCATTCCCTGCCTCGCCATTTTTGCTTCGCTCGATTTTCTACTAGGAGAAATCGATAGATTGCCCCCATGGTTTCTTTGAGGTTTGTACATGTTACTTTACTTTATTCAATTTCTCGTTTACAATTTCTCACGAATCAGGATGGATTACTATTTATGTCAAATTTGATGCTTTGGATTAGGTTTTGAGTATTTAACTCAGCTCAGTAGTTAATTGGATTCGTTATATGTTTTCTTATCATTGTGAGTGCTATTTTTGCTCAAGGAATGAGCTTTCTTCTGTTCCTAAAGAAGCAGATGAAGAAAGGTAAGAAGGGTGCTGGCGATGGAGAAGCTCACAAGTATGTTGCCAAGTATAGGGAAGAGTCTGAGCGCTGTGTCGCCGAGGTTGCAAAGTCTGTGAATGAGGCTTTGAAGTCTCTCAATGGTAAGAGAAAGAGTTATGAAGCTGCACTGGAGAAAGCTGCTTCCAAGAAGTGGAAGATATGGTAAGTAAAGTCATACTTTCTTCTTTGGATCTTTTTTGTCTACTTGTTTACGTGTAGAATGATTCCGTGATAACTATGCTTGGATGTTTGAATTTGGATTTGGTTTTGATTTTGTATTTTGGTGATTTTATAATCTTTTACTACTTTTATACCACTTTCTATATGTTCTAATTTCCATGATACTATTTTCTAATCAGTAGATATAAAATGGACTTCAAGGGTTAATTTGATAAATAATGATAACATTTTATATGTACCAGAGAATTGTGGAACTTGAGAAACACTTGATTTGTTCTGAATTTAACTAAAATATGTTCTGATTGTTGTTGCTTTATTCTCCTTGTTTGTTTTTTATTTATTCTGATTTTAATTGAAACATGTTCTGATTATTGCTGATTTGTTATCCTTATTTGGCTCTAATTTTAATTGTGCAAATTTTGATCTATTTTAGAGATTTATTTGTTCTTTATCAAATTATGGATTTGGACAGTTTTGATTTGGTGTAACATGATCAGCTTTACCACTTCCTTTGATGAGGACCGGCAGCAATTTCAATGTCGTGATACTGAAGGGCAAGATTTGTTTTTCCCTCTCTTATCTTTCTCAGTGGAAAGTGATTATGCTAAAGTTATCGTCGGTCTAGATTTTCTTCTTAAAGAAAGGGAATTACTTCGTTGTAAGCATAGCTCCAAACCAATAAACAACTCTCATATCAAATTAAGAGTATGGTTTTGTCACAAAGAACAAACCCCAATGAATTTATAACCGAAGTATTTAGACTCCGGATCGTCTCACGAGGATAACAATGAAGTGGTCAATTATTAGCTATGAGAATGCAAGGGGTAAAAGGGGGTTTGGTTGATAAAAGGAGCAATAAAATAAATGGCAAGAAAAGTAAATCAAATAAGCAATTAGAGAAGCAAGATAAGGGATTCTTGGCTAAGACTTAGGCAGTTGAGATCACCATCCTAGTCACAATTCAAACATTGATAATTATGCGGCACCAAGCTCATTAGGTCTACTCACTAAAGCCTTAAGTACGTAATGTCGACTCCTAGGCTTGGAGTATGTCAAATGGCTTGATCAACATCAATCCATAAGTCCAACCTAGCTACTAATTGACTTAGTAGTAGGCCAGAGTCAATGGTTGTCAAATTGATCCTCAAGGGTTCTAGAATGACCAATTCAATGAAGCCCAAAGACTCAAGATCACTCAATCCCCTTAGTGTAACAGCCCAGACCATCCGCTAGCATGATATTGTCCGCTTTGGCACACAAGGCCTCACGGTTTTGTCTTTAACGATAGGGATGATAGCCTAAGCCCCCCACACTCACTCGTCAAAACGCGTCATACTAGGGAGAGGTATCCACACCCTTATAAGGCATGCTTCGTTCCCCTCTCCAACTGATGTGGGCCTTACAATCCACCCCCCTAAGGGAGTCCAGCGCCCTCGCTGGCACATCGATCCGGGTTCTGGCTCTGATACTATCTGTAATAGCCCAGACCACCCGCTAGCATGATATTGTCCGCTTTGGCACACAAGGCCTCACGGTTTTGTCTTTAACGATAGGGATGATAGCCTAAGCCCCCCACACTCACTCGTCAAAACGCGTCATGCTAGGGAGAGGTATCCACACCCTTATAAGGCATGCTTCGTTCCCCTCTCCAACCGATGTGGGCCTTACACATAGCCTAGGCCAAAGGTCAAGAAAACTACTCAAAAACTATAGGAAATATTATATCAAATACCTAATGTGCAATAAAAGCAAACATCACAAAAATGCTAAAATTAAGGAGAACCATGACTATTATAAGCAAGAACTCAACAATAGCAAGCAAGATCAACATGAAAGAAGCATTGATAAACCACTATTTATGGTTTATATTTGTGTTTAATTATGTGGTTTATCATGAACCTTACCCACTTATTCATTAAATTAGCATGCATATTAGATTTCTTTTCGGAATTTATTACATGTTTGAAAAATGCTTCCTAGAGACTTTAATTATTTAATTTTAATTCTCCTTTATTCCATTCGATGCCGTGATCTGTGTGTTAAGTGTTTCAGATTTTATAGGGCATGAATGAGTTGGAGATTGGGAAGGAAGCTAGCAAAAATGGAAAAAACACAAGAATTTGAGGAGATAACCAGCGAGAAGTGACGCAGTCGCATGGCTCACGCGACCGCGCGAAGGAGAGCAAATCGCAGCAGCGACGCGGCCGTATGGCTCACGCGGCTGTGCAGATTGGAAAGCCCAAGCGACGCGGTAGCGTGGACGAGGCGAATGCGTGGCGAGGAAAAGCGCAAGTGACGCGTCCGCATGGATGACATGTTCGCGTGACATGTGCGATCTGCATAATCTGCAGAATTTGCTGGGGGCGATTTTGGACCCTTTTCGACCCAGTTCTCGGTCCGGAACAGCAGACTAGAGTCAGAGAATATGCAGAAACAAACAACACATTCATTCGGAGACAGTTTGAGATCTAGTTTTACTCTCTTAGGTTTTTCTCTCTAGGTTTTAGAATTTTTAATTTTCAATTGATCTTAGCATTGGAACATTGAGAAGAGTTATTTCCTCATCAAGACTTTGTCATTCTAGTTCATTTTCTTATACTTGGTTTTATTCTTCCATGTTCTTTGTTTTGTTCAATTTTGTTATTTGAATACTTTTATGATTAATTAATGCAAGGATTATTTCTTTTTAATTCAATTTCAATTCCAATAATCATGTCTTCTTTTAATTCCCTTTCATGTGCCTATGAATTCTTTATTTACAATGCGTGAGTAGTTTCTTTACTTGATGGGAGTTGATTAAAAGGAACTCTTGAGTTGGAAGGATTGAAGGAAAAATTTGTAATTGGGTTAAATGTTGGATTGCTATCCTATCACCAACGCCAATCCCTTTGAACTAAGTGGGTTGCAACTTGTGAACAGATCTGGCATTCCCAACTTGTTTGACTTTCCCTTACCTAGTAAAGGATAACCAAACAGAACAACCATTAATTATAAATTAATCTTACAATCACTCCATCAATAGTAGAAATTCCAACCAATCAACTCCCAGTCAAGGCTTTTACTCATATTAATTAAATTTTCTCAATTTAAATTCCAATTTACTTAACTCAACTTCTTTGAACATCTGATTAATAAGATAGAACACTTTTCTGCAACTCGTTGGGAGACGACCTGGGACTTAAAACTCCCAGTAATTTTTAATTCAAACTCTCTGTGACATACTTCTAAATTGATAGGCAGATTTTCGGTGAGTTAAGAACTATACTTGCAACGTAACCATTTTAATAATTTTTAATTTACCAGCTTCTGTGTCTCATCAATTTTTGGCGCTGTTGCCGGAGAGTTGCAATAGAGTGCTAATTTTATTGATTAGAATTTATTTATTTGTATTTTATTTTATTTTGCTACTATGAGCTGCATGTTTCTTCCGTCAAATGACGTGTTCACTTCCTGATCCATGCTTGCTAATATTCGATCCTGAAATTGAAAGGACAATTTCACGAATAAGGCGAGAACAGCGTTGGTTAGCCCGCTCTGAGGGCGGATCTAAAAGTGAATCTGAGGAAGAAACCAGCCCCCGTTCTACTGATTCGATTATTTTACGTGCAGAAAACATGGCAGCTAGGAGAGTTACCATCTAGGAGGAAGGAGCCCCTGATTTTACAATGCAACCGTTTCAAGCGCATCATCCAGTAGTAGCTACAGATTTTAAAATAAAGACCGTACTGCTAAATTTGATGCCCAAGTTTCATGGCCTACCTGCTCAAGAGCCTATCAAACACTTGAGAGATTTTCAGGCAGCCTGTTCTACTGTCAGGCGTGATGGCAGTGATGAAACTTCAATTCTGCTGAAAGCTTTTCCATTTTCTCTTGAGGAAAAAGCAAGAGAGTGGTACTACACTCAACCTCTAGCAAATGTATCCAACTAGGATACACTCAGAAAGGAGTTTCTGGAGAAATTCTTTCCATCTGAAGTTACTGATAAACTGAGGAAGGATATCTCCATAATTGTTCAGGATGACAATGAGACTCTCTTTGAATACTGGGAGCGCTTCAATAATCTTCTGGAAGCATGCCCCCAYCACATGATTGACAAGATCGTGCTACTCAGCTATATTACACAGGGTATGAGGCCCCAAGATAAGACCACACTGAAAAGTGCCAGCAATGGGTCTATGAAAAAGTACAAGACCACTGATGAAGCTTGGCAATTGATCAGTGATTTAGCTGAATCCACTAGGAACCACAGACAGAAGCAAGGCCGTTTAAAAGCTGTTGCAGAAGTATCTTCTAGCAGAGAGACTGCTGCTCTGACTCAAAGCATCTGTGAAATGACCAACTTGCTGAAGCAAATGCAGTTGAATCAACAAGCTCAGCAAGCTCAACCTCCTCCACCACAGCAAAACCAACAACTAGTCCCACAAAGAATTTGCGGAATTTGTGCTGATTATAGCCATTACACTGATGAATGCCCGCAGCTCCAACAAGAAGACAACATGGTGGCATCCACTCACAACTTCTATGACCGCCCCAACCAAGGGTACAATCAAAGTGGAAATAATAACCATGGATGGCAGGACAATTCAAACTAGAATTGGAGGGACAACAATAACAGAGGAGGCAGAGATAATCAGGAAAATCAGAAGTGGAACAATAACAACAACAGGCAGCAAAATCAACCTTACAGAGCACCTCACCTGAGGCAGAACCAAGGACCACGGAATAATCAACAGCAGACCTCTCAATTTACTCATTCTTCGTTATCTTCTAATGAAGATCTACTACAATCTTTTGAGAAAAGACAACAGACCATGGAAAACAACATCATGAATAGTATTAATGCCAGTCTGAATGGTCTCACCTCTACTCTGCAAGCTTTTATGACACAGTTTGGATCAGCACAAAATTCCAGTAACCAACCTTTAAGCACTACTGGAATCCCCTCTCAACCATTACCCAATCCAAAGGGAGGCATTAATGGCATCACCCTGAGGTCCGGAACCACACTGCAGGAGAGGAATCAGGAGGAACCAAGCTCACCAGAATACGCCTCAGCTGAAGAGGTGCTAGAAATCGAAGATTGTGAGAGGGAAGAGGATATACAGAACACAGCTGAAGAAGAAACAACTCAACCACAGGAAGAAGGCACAAAAGGGTGCAGGCACCACAAAAAACATTACTCCTATTCCAATTTCCACACTTTGCAAGAAAGCCCAAAGGAGCAAGCTGGAACCCGAGATCCTAAAATGGTAGAGATATTCAAAAATGTTGACGGGTAACTGTTTCCCCTTTTTGATGTTATCAGTAGGTAGCCTAAATATGGCCAAAGTTTCTAAAAGATTTTTTTTTTTCTAGTATTTCATACAAAATAATGAATTAGAAAACTATTACCTTCTTACGTAGTTCTATATCTGCTTTAATGTGAGGATTACCTGAAAAATGTAGTGATCCAGGTCCTTGAATAGTTAGTTGTACTATTGGTGCTGTAGTAATTTATGATTGCATGTTTGATTTAGGAGCATGTGTCAGTATAATGCCTTTGTCTATATATGATGTTTTGAGGCTCCCTCCCTTAAAAAGGGTGGCAGCTCGTTTTGTCGTTAGCAAGATAAAAAAGCATTATTTATAGTGGCTGGAGTTTGCCAGAAGATGTTTTGGTGACATTATAAGGCTCACATTTTCCCACTGATTTTTATATCTTTGGAGAATGCCCCACAATTGCATTCAAATAAGCCCATCATGCATTCCTAACTTGGAAGCACCATTCCTGAAAGACATCCAAGAATGTTCAATTTGATGCTTTTTCAGGAACATACTCCTTTGAAATAGATGCCGCCATAGTTAATCTTTCAATTGAATGGAAGTCATGGACAACCCCCCAGAAGAATCGTCTATCTTCCAGTTGTGATGCTCATAGACGAAAGTTTGTGGCTGAAGTTCAAGAGGAAGAGTTTGAAGAGAGGCACACTGGACACGGTCCAAGTGTGGGGACCTTCTCAACTGACAATGAGGGCACTTCGCCATTTTCACAGGCCCCAGATAATCCAGAGCCCGCCCATGATCAAAAAAGCGTTAGGAATGAAACTCTCCCTCCACATCTCAAGTATGCTTATCTTTAGGATGAGCAGAAGCTTCTGGTTATTATTGCAAGGGAGCTTACTTCTTAACAAGAAGAGCAGTTACCTGATGTACTGAGGAAGCATAAGAAGGCAAATATTGGGTGGAGTTTGGCAGACATAGTGGGAATCAACCCTCAAGTATGCGAGCGCACAGCATCTTGTTTTAGAATAGAGGAAGGAGCAAGACCTGTCTGTTAACCTCAGAGAAGATTGATTCCCACCATCTTGGAAGTGGTCAAAAAGAAAGTGACCAGGACATTAGAAGCAGGTATCATATTTCCCATTCAAGTGAATGGGTAGCCCAGTACAAGTATGTTGCCCAAAAATTCTGGCACTCACTACATGATTAAAGTGAGTTGAGACTTAGAATTGGCATCTCATGCAACCAGAGTTCTAGAATGCTGGAGAGTCTGCATTGATTACATGTGTCTCAACCAAGCTACCGTAAGATCACTACCACTTTCCATTCATTGTATCCAGATCGATGTGAATCGCCCTGTCAGGAGGTAAATCACATTATTCTTTTTAGATGGTTACCCAGGTTATTTCCAGATTCATATAGGTCCTGGTAGGATCCAGGAGAAAGACTACTTTACTGTCCTTGCGGACTTATGCTTATAAGAGAATGCCCTTTGGCTTGTGCAATGCACTCGCTACTTTCCAAAGGGGCATGATGGAGTCTTTTCTCTGATCTTATTGAGGACTGTAAGGAGGTTTTTATGGATGAATTTAGCGTTTATGGTGAATTCTTTTAACCTTTCCTTAGAGGGATTATCTAGAATATTAGGATATATGTGTTAATACCAAAAACCTTGTATTAGGAATTTTGAAAAAATTGCCACTTTTTATGGTGTGAAAACAAGGGGGATGTTATTTAGGACATGTTGTGTCTAATAATGGCATTTTTGTAGACCCAGTAAAGGTTAATGTTATTTCTAGTTTACCTTAGCCCTCCTCAGTGAGGGAGATCCATTCCTTCCTTGGCCATGCAGGTATTTACAGGAGATTCATCAAAAACTTTAGGTTTAAAGGTGGGCACTTCCCTATCAGATTACTGGCAAGGGAAGGATATTTGAGTTTCGGAGTTCAGTTGAGGGATTTTGGGCAAAAAAACCCAAAGGCGGTTTGATTTAAGCTTTTGGGAAGGGGGGGGGGGGAAAAATTTTGCTTTCTTAAAAAAAAAAAAAAAATAAAAAAAAAAACCTTCCAAGGCCCCCGCGGGCAAAATTTTTTTGGTTTAGGGGG
>QBTX01002954.1:0-13369 GCA_003063285.2 Arachis monticola | reverse complement strand
GTTTCTAGGGGCAGTTACTCATTCGAATGAGTGTTATCTGCCAGCTAAYCCTCGTATCCGACTTCTTTGGGGCAGGTCGTGTTCAATACCGACTTCTGGGGATGAAGGCTGGTACTGGGGGAGGGTCAACCCTTTGGGTTGGGCTTCTTTGCTTGGATCCTGGGCCCTATTTATTGGGCCAGGGTATGAACAAGAACAATTGATAGAAAATAAACATTGTACGTGATGAATGGTGAGATGAAAATGACTAGTACAATAGGGGAGAGAAAATAAAAAAATAAAAAAATTACTTTATTTATAGAGAAAAAATTAGAGAGATTTTAATTAATAAATTTAAATTAAATCTAACGAATAATGTATTTATCTAAAAAATAAAAAAGAGATTTAATTAAAAATATTTAAAAAATAAAAAATTAAAAAAATTTAGTATTTAAAATTTAAATTAATTTTAATTACCAATATATTTAGTTACAAATTAAAAATATGTTTTAATTAAAATTTAATTAAATAATATTATTTAAATTAAAAGACTGATTAAAGACTAAAAGTTAAAGGATAATTTACATTTTCCGAATAAGTGTATGGTTCATCTAGACAATCTTGGCATAAGGCCTTTTAATAATAATAATAATAATAAAGTTTAATTAAATCAAGTTAGATTGGTCTAGTAGTTAGTTCACTAGTTCGTTTAAATAAGTGTCGGAGGTTCGAGTCCTAGCTTGTGCATGTAGCAACTTATTGGCAACGATTCGTGATGGATTAGTTCTTGACTTATCAGATTAGGGGATACAGTAGAAAAAAAAATTTTAATTACTTTATTGGTCTCTATAGTTTTAATAAATTTACAATTAGATTTTTATACTTTTCTTTTCTTTCAATTGGATCTCTACATTATTTTTAATTTTGTAATGAGGTCCTTTCTAATATAAAAATTGTTGAGTTAATTGAATATTTCATCTCAAATTGAAAGTATCGATAATTAAAAATCTAATTAGATTTTTGACTACATATTTTTTGAGATAAATATTCTATTAATTTTAATGTTTTTGACATAAAAGACTTAATTACAAAATTAAAAATAGTGTAAGAATCTAATTAAAAAAATAAAAGATATAAAAATTTTATTACAAATTTGATAAAATTACAAAGATAATAATAATAATAATAATAATAATATAACTGAAAAAATTAGAGAGTTAGGATTTGAACGTAGAATGAGCCATTTCATTCATAAAACACAGTAACATCTCTTGGAAGAATCCACCCGATACATCCACCAACCTTACACCAAATAAATAATACTCGAAAATAAAACACATATTTAACCATAATTTTATTAAATTAACTATGAAGGGTGGGGATGGGCTCTGAAGGGTTGAAACACTCAGTCCCTCCAATTAAAACACAATACATACATTTAGTAATTTTTTTATTTAATTTTATTAATCTTAAATTTTCATCTCAACAACTTGATTGTGACGACATCAATCCCTTCACAACCTTAGCTTTTGTCATGAACTCCTCCTCATGTATTAAGAAAGATGAGGCTGGTTCCAAATTGATTTGGAAATTTAAGATTAAAAAGGTAAATAAAAAATTTACTAAATTAGTTGACACATAAAATTTAAATACTATAACAATGGCTTTGTTAGTACTAATGCAAACTTAGGCAACACTTTACCTAAGCCATTATTATTTTTAAACAAAGTAGTCGCTCGTGTATTTTATTATAATCGCTAGTGTACTAATACCACCAATTAGATTTCTTCAAATGCAGATTCTTCTTAGATTCATTCAGGTTTCTATCATAAAAGAGGGGAAACAAAATACCCTTGCCAGATTAGAAAGCCCAATATCAACGTCTACTTTGCTATTACTCAAATTTATTATTTACAAATTATAAAAATGGGCCTTCAAAACTTCCATGCTCAGCAAAATAACCAAAATGACCCATGGCCAACAAAAAGCCCAATCCAAGCACAACCATCATTAATATAAGTTTACACATAAATACCAATATATATATAAGCTTACACATAGGTCATTATCCTAACTCATCTAATCCCCTCTCTGCAACCATTGCAATGCCACAACTTTTGTTTGTGCTTGTACCCCCAACATCAACATGCGTCCACCAGCGGATGTGCCACCGCGAAATTAAAGGGGTTCAACACAGTAGCATTGGCCATATCATTTTTATACAAAGTGAAACGAGATTTTTTACCTAAAGATTTTACATATGGAATAAAGTCATGCCTTTTTCTTCGATTAAATATTTTCAATATATTTTTTTTCCAGCCTTTTCAACAATTTTTTTTCGAGCCTATAACTATGATATTCATCATAGAGTATCAGTATAGTAACTAATTCTGCCTTAACTTGAAGATGCACCAATAGATGAAATAATTTCACAAGTGTTCCAAAGATTTCTAACAATATCATTCACTTGAATATTAACTGTAAATGAAGACATAAATGAAAAATAAAATAAAATTTTGATTAATTTCTTTTGACATTATATCTATATTTATTAATTAATTGATTAAGTTAACAGATAATGTTAGTAATTGTATCATTTTTAATAAGATGGCAAATCGAAAATAATCAATGGAAACAAATTTATGTTGAGAATTTATCCATAGATATTCTATAGCTGATAATATAAAATATATTTTATACAAAAATTTTAAGTATATACTAAAATCAATCACTTATTTTAGGGATTTTTTTATTTAAATTAAAAAAATATAATATTTACTGATTTAAGTAAATGTATAAGTATTTATTAAAATACATTTAGAGTCATATCTCGGATGCAGTGGGAAAAATCGAAAATCATACGTATCTCGGATGCAGTGATCCCGTTATGTCTAACAGAACTCGCTGGTCATATCTCGGGTGCACCCGAGATATGAATAAGAGAGCATTTCAGATACACTGCATCCGAGATATGCTCATATTCTGACATGGAGCATTGCGTCCAAGATACGTGTAATGAAACAAAACAGGGACACTGCATCCGAGATATAGTCAAGATTATAATTAGGGTCTCAGCACCCAAGATATGTTGTACAATAAGTCTATTTATAGATACCATCCCAATACCTCACCTCACACAATTCACAAACCATTCTTTTCTTTGTCTTCTTTCGATTTTGCTCTGATGGAGAACAATCAATACTTTTTTTTGTGGTGGTTTATCCGAATGGGATAGTCAGACATGGTGATGAAGGAGTGATATTTGAGTCTAACAATACTATGATGCCGCGCACTTATCGGGTTGATACCCTGGATGTGCTAAAGACGATCATGCTGCGTAATATGGGAGGAGTAGGAACAAAGGAGGTTGGGAGGATTGCATATAGATTTCTGTATGCGCTTCCGAACGGTGGATTTACGAACCGGTTATTCTGGATAGATGGGGATCAACATGTGAGGGTCATGTTCGATGTACATGCGTGACTGATGCCCCAACATGTGATGGAGTTGTATGCTGTGGTCTGAGATGTAGTTGCTGGGGATGGGCTGCGCTGTCTCCTCCGGGTCCTGAAGTCGTGCCGCTCGAGGCGACACCAATCCACTATGCCCAACCTCATGATAGTGCCGATGATTCTGACAGTGAGGGCGATTCCGCCTATGTTGCCGGGTCCGAATCGTCGAGTGATACAGTGTTAGATAATGAGTTTGTGCCGGAGACTCCCAGTGGTAAAGTTGGTAGGTTTCTGCTACCTCCACCTTTGGCCATTCCTCGACTGTCGGATGTTCCTAACCATTACCAAACGTTGAACTTGGATGCAATGCACTCGGACGATCTTTTGAACGCTGGGGACGGGGAGTATTACAACACGGATGGTGGGGTGAAATTTCGAATTGGGCATAGGTTCAGCAACCGAGAAATAGTCCTACAGGCGGTGAAGAACTACAGTATTCGAGGAATGCGTAGTACAGAGTGCTGGAGTCAGATAGGCTAAAATATCACTGTCGATGCAAGCAATTCTCTAATGGTTGTCCGTGGAGTCTTGAAGCATTTAAGCATTGCAAGTCGTTTGTATCGGTGGACGGAACACATCTGTACGGCAAGTACAGGGGCGTGCTTTTGATTGCTGTGGCTCAAGATGGTAACAACAATATTCTTCCTATAGCTTTCTCAATAGTGGAGTCTGAGACAACGGTGTCATGGTCGTTTTTCCTCTCAAATTTGAGACAACATGTTACTCCACAGCCAGGAATCCTAATCATATCAGATAGATCACAGGCCATTCGTGCCGCTCTCAATGCACCTCACAGTGGATGGCATCCCCCATCAGTATATAATGCTTACTGCATCCGGCACATGGCATCAAACTTCAATTCCAAGTTCAAGTCGATCGAGGGTAAAAGGTACCTGATAAATGCGGCGTATAGTCCGAGTAAGGAAGGATGCGACCGGTACTTGGATGCTTTAGGTACACTGTCCCGTGAGATGGTGGATTAGGCTCTTCGTTTCAGGAAGGAATTGTGGTTGCAACATTGCAACATTGGCAGCTATAGACAAGAACATAGAGAGTTTGCCGATGTTGCGAGTCACCCATTGTGATCGTAGGGAATCTGTTTTTAGCATGGAAGAGATGGAGCCAGTAGATGGTTGGTCATAGACATCATATCGGGTTCGTCTTTCCGAGCGTACATGCGATTGTGGCCTGTTCCAATCATTGCATTACCCATGTCGACACGCCCTGGCAGCATGTGCAGCTGCGAGTATTAAGTGGGGTCATTTTGTGGACCCCATGTAGACGATGACCTCTGTATTCAAGGTATACGAGAGGGAGTTTCCGCCGATACCAGATGAAAAGATGTAGCTTCCATGGTACGGTGCACGCCTGAAGCCCAACCTAGCCATGAGGAGGAAGGCATCGGGTAAGCCGGTATCCACTCGGATCTGAAATGAGATGGATGCCATTGAGCGTGCAGAGAAGAGATGTGGGCTCTGCCGCGGAGAGGGCCACACCAGACGTGGGTGTCCTAATGTGCCCCACTCGGATCCATGACGACGCATGCAGTTTAGGGTTTAGGTCTTTCTGTTCTAATGTTGTCACTTTGATGTATTGATTGTTATTAAATGTGTTTAATGTGTAATGAATCATACTTTCTATATAACTAGTTACCTTCAATTGTTATGGGACCATTTTTCATCTATAACATTGCAATATTTTCATAAAAAAAGCATACAATATATTTATAACATCAGATCTTGACTATATCTCGGATGCAGTGCCCCTGTTTTGCTTCCTTGCACGTATCTCGGATGGAGTGCCCCATGTCAGAATATGAGCATATATCTCGGATGCAGTGTATCCGAAATGCTCTTTTGTTGTACCCGAGATATGACCAGTGCATCCCGTATCACAAATCAAGGTCACTACATCCGAGATACGTGTGTTTTTCGGTTTTTCCCACTGTATCCGAGATATGACTCCAAATGTAATTTAGTAAATACTTATACGTTTATTTAAATCAGTAAATATAATTTTTTTAATTTAAATAAAAAATCCCTTACTTCAATCATAATATATTATTATATTTTTATACGTATACAAATCTAACACAAAGTAGTCACTAATTTTATGTGTCACAAGCCCCCATTTCTCTTTGAGATTTTGTTGCCTCCTTCAGACCTTCAATCCTCGGTCCCTCTCCTTACCGACCACCATCGTCCTTTTGTCACCATCATGCCGGAGGCCGGACGGCTCAATGTTGGCGCCAGTTGTTCGTGGTTCTTCGCTACTCGCCCTGTTCAGTCTTGCTTCTTCGCTACTCGCCCTGGTCGAAGAAGCTTTGTGGCTGATTTGAACCACAAAGGGCGGGAGCCCAGCAGATCCGAGAAAAGGTCCATAGAGGATCTTGGTGGCGCCGGGATCGGATCCGCCATTATTCGGTTCTAGTGCACAAGACTTTGTGTGTTGTTTGGTTGCTGAGAAAATAAATTCGATTGCGGTTCATAAATTTTTAGAAAGAGCCAATTTCTACTGAACACACCACACAAGAGTCTACCGCAAATATAACATTATTAAAACATTAGAAACCTCAATTTTTGAATCACAGCCATGTTTTTTTTTTAATCATGGCATGGATTTGCTTCCCTATTTTAACATTAGTAACATTGGTAGCATCATTACCTACAGAGCCAAATGTGAATGTTGATTTTTCACCCATCTTTATTCATTTTAGCAAACAGTTTCGGCGCTTCATTCTTTAAAATATCTACTTGGTGAAAATCCTGATACCAATGAGTTCCATGATATATTGTCTTTTGCAATATTTTATCAAAACAATATATGCTTTTCGTACTTCACCATACCTAGCATAAAGACTAACAAGTGTGCTACTAATTGAAAGATCATCAGAACAACTAGAGACACATGACTATGTATGAATTTGCCACCATTGATAAAGTGCTTGGATACCTACACATGCACTAATTGCACCTACAAATCCTATATTATCAGGTTGAATCCCTTGATCTTGCATTTCTTCAAAGAGGTTAAGAGTTTCAGATTATAATCAAACTGAGGTTTCTAGCATTTTAATCGCAATAAATTTTGACTTAGATTCTTGAATTTGATTATTACTTTGAGAATGTTTGATCAAAATTGAATTTTGTAATTTGATTTAGAGTGCGTTTAATTATAATTTAATTATAGCATAAATTTAAACTTTGATTTGGATTCTAAGGTTTGATTATTACCTTAATGTGTTTGATTATTGAAGTATGATGTGGGACACATTTGATTACAATCAGATTATAACATTGAACTTTGATTTGGATTCTTGAGTTTGATTATTACTTTGAGCGCTTTGATCATAACAATTTTTAATATGATTTGAAGCATGTTTGATTATAATCTAATTATAATATGAGTGTGAACTTTGATTTGAATTCTTGAGTCTGATTATATTGTTACCTTCATTTGATTATAATAAGATTTTGTAACATGATTTGGAGCTTGTTTAAAATTACAATAAGGGACATCCAATTCCAAAATAACTTGTCTAGAAACACTAAAATTTGGGATAATTTGACAATAATCAAACATAATTGTGAATAATTAAAAATAAATTAATCAAATTATTATTGTAATAATAATTTGTAACTAGATTATCATACATACTCAAGGCTAATTCTGTGTTTTTTCAGCCTCACATATAGTATTAATAGTTTTAACATACAAAAATTGTAATCAATACATAAATTTTTTTGTGCAGGAATACAAGCTAGCTTAAGAGGAACAAATATTAAACCATTTAAATCAATCAAATATCATTATGAAAACTAATTATACAACAACATACTGGTTACCTGAAAGGCAAAAGTAGCAAAGTGACATTAACACCCAAAAAAAGGAACTTGACCTCCTATAGTATTTCATACGCATAACTCTTTTGAGGTATCTATTGAAATGACAATGTTAAATTTAGTTTCAGTTAAAATATATAAAAATAAAATCATTAACATTAATACCGAGTATATACTAATGAGAATTCAGAAAGCATATATTCCTTCACCAATCACCATAACCAACTCGAAATTAATGAATAGAGGTGATTGCCATTCGTAAGAGAATTGCATTCCCTACACTCTGATTCCCATAGAACCTTCCTTTTTCTTGTATTGTATTATGGTCTCTCTCTCTCTCTCTCTCTCTCTCTCTCTCTCTCTCTCTCTCTCTCTCTCTCTCTCTCTCTAAAAAAAAAGAGAGAGATCGATTGACTACTGCACTCGTGTTAGTATTGTCTGAACCAAGTGACCGTTGAAGTTGTACTGTGATGATTCGTTGAAGGGTTGGGGTGCGTTTGATGCAGCCCAGAATGTTGTAGCACACGCCTCACGGCAATTAAAGCCGTATGAGATGAACTATTCGACACATGATTTAAAACTTGCTGCTATTGTGTTTGCTTTAAAAGATATGGAGGCACTACCTCTATGGTGGTTTAAGTTTCATATTTTCTCAGACCTAAGAGTTTGAAGAATCTTTTTTGAGAGAAAGGAAGTTGAATATGTGGCAGAGGAGGTGGATGGAAGCTTCTGAAAGATTATGATTTTGAATTGAATTATGACTAGGAAAGCGAACGTTGTGGCGGAGGCTTGTGAGTCAGAGTCTTTATATGCAGCAATGGATGATGCTACGGGAAGAAGAAAATACTAGGGCATGTTCAAGGTTTGAAATTTGGGAGTTAGAGAAGAATCTGGAATCTTGTGTTTGAGTCAATTAGCAATCTCAAGTTCGATTTTAAATCAGAATCTCTGAAGGCTCATCGAGACAGTGAAGCGTTACATAAGGTATTACAGCAGTCAAACAGGAGAACAGTGGAGAGTGTTTAGAAGGACAGGAAGTTTGTGGAAGGTTCAAGAACCATTTGTATTGTGTGCCAGATATTAAAGAATGATGGGGCATTGCATTCGTATCTAAATGCTTGTTACTTGTCCCAGAAGGTTAAGAATTGAGCATCATGAGACCATCCAGAGACCCTTCAGCCTTTGGAGATTCACAATGGAGAATTGGCTTGAATGTATATCAAAGAGATTGTCAAATTGCATGGTGTCTTCACATAATCCTGACAGAGATCCTCGCTTTACAATAAGAATTCTGGGAGCTTTTCAACGTGCATTTGGGACTCAGTTAAGCTTGAGTACTAGCGTATCACCCTCAGACATATGGTCAATCAGAGAGAACATATCAAGACCTTGGAAGATATGCAAGGGCTTGTGTGTATTGATCCAGCCGCGAGCTGGGATGGTTATATTGCCATTAATAGATAGAAATTTGCTTTATAATAGCTATCATGGGAGCATCGGAATGGCTCCATTATGAGGCTCTGTTGGCAGGAAAATGTCAGTTCCACTTATGTTGGTATGAAAACTGGAGAAAGGAGTTTATAGGGCCTGAGATGATAGCTGAAAATGACTGAACAGATAAAGAAGATTCGTAGTCGAAATGCTATAAGCCCAAAAGCCGTCAAAAGAGCTATGCGATTCAGAGGCGAAAGCTTTTGGAATTCGAAGAGGAGAACATGTATTTCTGAAAGTTACACCAACCACTGGCGTGGGAAGAAGCTATTAAGACCAAGAAACTGAATCCCCAGTTATATTGGACCGTTTGAGATTCTGAAGAGAATTGGGCCAGTGGCTTATAAATTGCCTTACCGCCATATCTTTCGAATTTGCACTGATGTGTTCCATGTGTCACAGCTCGGAACTATATCCTGACGCAAGTCATGTTCTAGAACTAGAACCAATCCGAGTGAGAGAAGATATAAACACTCTCCAGTAATTCCGATGAGGATTGATGACACCAGTGTTAAACGATTACGAGGAAAGGAAGTATCATTAGTAAAGATAAGTTTGGAGTCGAGCTGTGTTTTATCGGAGGAAACAAACCATGGGAGCTGAATCGGATATCGGAGGATTACCCACATCTCTTTTCAGATAACTACTGACTACAATCTGAAGTTTGGAGGGCAAAAATTCTTTAAATAAGGTGGTACAATGATTGTTAAAACGAAATTAGTAAATAAATTAGTCAATAAATAAAGTTTTAATAAGGAGGGATGTAGAAATGTGAATATTATATCCAAATTAGGAGTAAAAGACTCATCAATAAAAATTTGGACACTAATTTTGAGAAAATCGATCCAAGATTGAACCGAATGGGACCGAACGGTTGACCGGATGCCAATCGGACCATCGGTCCAAACCGAACCGACCTAACTTAAATGAACCCACGCATTGCATCTCCCTCATTTCAGCAACGTGACGCTGAAAGCTTGCGTCCAGGGAGGAGAAGAAAAAGGGGGTCCGAACCCTCTTCCAAGTTCAAGGCGCCGTAACTTCCCGATCCGAGCTCCGATCGCCATACCGTTTCGACCACCATCCACCGCGATGCGAGCTTATCATTTCTACTTGCGGAACCAATTTTATAAGAAAGCCCTTAATACTCTCTCAGCCATCTTTTCTCCCCAAATTTTTCAGTTGAGAATAAAAAATTGAATTTCTTTGATTTTTGATGTTTTAGGATCCAATTAGCTTGAGAAAACATTCACTATTGCTTATGTGAAGCTTGGTAAGGTGAGAGATACGATTAATTCAATTTTATTTTCATTGAATATTTGAGCTTTGAGTTATTAAATTGGATATATATGTGTTATGAAGGTGTATTTAGGTTTAGTGAATAAAAAGAATTGGAAGCTCGAAATTTTGAATACTGGAACTTGGAGAAAGCGGATTTAGTTGAGTTTTGAGGGGCGCTGTCTTGGTTTTGAATAATATAGCTTTGGTTTACTGGAAATCGGCCAAGGTATGGTTTAGGCTTTCTTGCATTTATATATAATGTTCTTGTGAAAACTTAGGCTAATGGACCATAAGGATTAAGTTGAAATGCAGGTAGTATGTTTAAATATTTAAAGCTTAGAAAAATTAGTCGAGAAAAAATTTGAATTTATGAATTAGTTTTTAATTTTGGATGGTGAATGTTGTTATGTTAACTTGCGAGAGAATTATGTTGAATGTTAGTTGTTGATTAACAATGATTTGGTGAATTATTGATTTGAGGTATAATATTGTGGAGGTTTTGTAATAATGAGGTATTTTGTGTTAAAAGCTCAGAATTGTGAACTATGATCCTTAGTTGAACATTTGGGTTGTTGGATTTGAATATAGTAATGAGTTAAATTGTTTTCTGAGTAGATTTATCCCCCGTGGTGGTTGTTATGAAAATGATGAGGAAGCGGTTATAGTTGAATTGAAAAGGAAGCAGGTTTGGACCCGAAAAGGGTGGCAAAATCCGAGTTTTAGGAGGAGGTGCTGCCGAAATTCTATAAAAAATTAGAGATTTATTTATATGGATTATTTATAAAGATTTAAGATTCAAGGTTATATGGTTTGATTTTTCTGAGTTATTAAGAAAAAATGACTTTTTATTTTTAAGTTTGATTCATTTGGAAAAGAATGAATTAATGTGTTTGAATTAGAACTATTGATGGACGGAATGAGAGATGTGATAATGAAGGATAATGAATTGAATATGATTGACCGTATTAATGATGAATGAGGAATGGCATTTGAGAATGAATGTGGTGTTGATGCAATTTTAATTGAATTATTTATATGGCTTATGAATTTGAATAACTGAGATACGAGATTCCCTGGATATAAGTGCCGTGGCTTGCCACCACGGTACCAGGTTGAAATCTCGATACTCTGTGACCCTATCGACGTAAGTGTGACCGGCACTATATAATTCCCGGAAAATGGTTCCCCCACTTGAGCAAATTGATTTATTGGAGAAATCTTATGCATAACTCTTGGGGATGCACGTCGGGGACAGTCTAAGGACAATCAGACTTGTCGGGTTGGCTGGATTAACCGACAGATAAGGCTCATCACCATAGGAATAGGCATGCTATCATCTACAATTACTTGAATTACTTCCTTGTAGCTTTAATGGGTGTGTGCCTAATATGTCTTGCCATGTTAAATGTGTATTTGTTAACTTGCGGTATTTGTAATCCTTCCTGTGCTGCTTGCCTTCTATCTGTCTAATTGTCTGTGAAAATGGCATGATGGATGTTGGAGGTATGAGGGAATGGCCAGTATTGGACCTGAGGATAAGATTAAGTAAGTTAAGTAGTTTGTTAAATATTCTTAGAAACCCACCTTTTATGGCTCTTTTAATACTTTAAAACTCTATTAATCTGAGATGTCGCGTTCTAGATTCCTCTGGCATTTCCAGGAACCTTATATATTATGTGTTGGCACCTTTACAATGCTGAAACCTCCGGTTCTCATTCCATACTATGTCGTTGTTTTTCAGATGCAGGTCTGAGGCATCTCGTAGGCGTCTGGCTCTTGAAGCGAGAGTGGTTACTGGGTTATTTATTAATGCTATGATGTATATTATGTACTTAGCTTTCTCCAACATAACTATATTCTTTTGATCCTCCTAGAGAGTTATGGAGAGGTTAGAGATTTACTTTTATGTACATTGGGTTTTGAGATTGTCGTAGTATATGTAATCATATAATGTGTGTATATTCCTCCAGGCCCAGTCTTGACTCGCACGGCTGAGTCCAGGAGCTCGTTATCTGATCTTCTGACTCTTGTTCCTTGTTTTGGGTTACTTTATCCGACCTTGATCTTCGGATAGCTTATTTAGCACGCCTAAGTTTAACTCGTTTTCGAGCGTTGCCTTTTATTTCACGATTTCTATTTCCCTTTTCTTCAAGGCTCCTAGCATATTAAAATAATCTTCTGCTATTATATGTACTCAATTTTATTTTATAGAGTTCGTAATACACTCAACCACCTTTGTTTTACGACTTAAGCGTAAAGCTTAGTGTGGTAGGGTGTTACAGGGAACGCGACGGGTTGGACCGCTGGCTCGTACACAGGGACGGAGGAAGAAGCAACGGCAGGCGGGAACTAGAACCGGCTGCCGTGGCTAAAGTGGTGGTATTCCGTTCGAACCCCCTGAGCTGGATACCACATCAACAAGCTTTGCCAACAATTCTGGTGGGTCCTGACCTCCGGAAACTGCCGCCGACAAAGAAACATCACTTGCAAGTCCTCATCACTACCAATCGATGAAACAATCATACTTCACGGTATCTTGGAGCACCATGATTGATCATGCGATAGAAAAAACTTTCTTAATCCGCTTCGCACCTTCCAGACCGAGTTTCATCAGCACAGATCTAACAAGGTCATCATAGCTCGTCCGTGGGACTAACGACAATACAGAGAGGATCCTTATCTGTGAACTTCACACCGAACGAGTTTTTTCTCTTAATGGATCCTCTGTGGTGAACCAAACAACAGCGAAACTCTTCCTCACTAGCCATCTACTCCCTCTAATGAGACCACTCACGTTTACAAACATATATATCAGGCTTCTGTCGTCTAGGGCTGGAAGTGAGTCAAGCCAGCTCATGAGCCAGCTCGAGGCTCGGCTCGTTAATAGCTCGATAAGCTAAGGCTCGTGAGCTGGTGAGCCAAGCTTGAGCCGGATTTGAGTTCATAAATTAAATGAGCCGAGCTTGAGCTCTGGATAAGCCTCACTCATAGCTCGTGAGCTGGCTCAGATTATATAATATAATATATATAAAATCATATATATATATATATATATATATATAATCCACTACTAATTAATATTCTCTTTTTTTTGTCTTACTTTTAACATATATCATTACATATGAATAGTAATATATAATTATATTATATTAATGATGATTAATTATTTAAAATTTTATAATTTATTGCATATTACATAAATTTTTGTTTTTTTTTTTTTTTTTTTTATTTTATATTTAATTGATAGATAATAATATATAAAAA
>QBTX01002953.1:0-13375 GCA_003063285.2 Arachis monticola | reverse complement strand
ATAAAATTAACTTAAAAAAAAAAAAAAAAAAAAAAAAAATACCAAAAAATTTAGAAAAAATAATCAATGCCATATAGATGGTCATTCTTTCGGTGGTACTAGAGTGCTTTTTATGGAAACATCCTGGACTTGAACCAGAGACCTCGCCTGTGAAGTAAATCATCGCACCTACGGTCCAATCAACCAAATGGAAAGAATCAAACCTCAGTTCCTGTATTCGGACGATTCTATCCTTGTTCTAATAGAAACCTATCACTAAAATACCCATGGGGGGGGGTAGGGCTAAGCGATTGTCTGATAATGAGATGGGAAATGAAAACTATTAGCCCCACCGGGGGTTTGTGAATAAGTCATTGTCTGATAAACCACTCACTGCATGCGGTGCTGCAGGCTTTTATCACATCCGTCCGTCTCTTCTTGCTACATCACAGGTGTATGGCATACTCATCAAATTTATCTATATACTCTTTATCATCGACTGTCGAACTTTGACATAAATATAAGTTCTTCCGTTACAGACCGGTAATTAAGATTATTAAGTTGAGTTAGAAATAGTTTATCTGGAACAGACTACGTCGAAATGAATCTACGATAGATTAACAATAATCATTTAGATACAACAATCTATTTTGAAACTATGTCGAATCAGTTTTCTTCTTTCTATTTAATCTTTTTTAATTTCTTTCCAAATTACGATCATACTTACATCTCTTTTCCCATTATTCTAATTTAATGTGATATGAAACAGGTAACTAATCAACACCATGTGCTCTGTGGTGTGTATGTAATGCAGGGAACGAGGATCTTCGAGGGCACAACGGTTAAGTCACTTAGGGATCGTCCTTAAACACCTACCAAAGTCACTCATTTACAAACTCATACTGCGTCTTGGGAGATGTTGGCATGCAAAGGCCTTATATCATGAAACAAGTCGCCCACCTACAATAAGCAGCCTAGCAAACATAATAAATAAATTATAACTTTGATCATAGAAAAAAGAGAAGGATCAGATAAGAAAAGGAAGCCTCAGGATGCAATTCGAAGAGAGTTGGACTGGGATGTTGATAAATGCTTGAAACCTAAAAAGGAAAGAACCTAAGCTGCTATGCATGAAACCAATGAAACCATTGGACATGCATTTCCATCTTATCTTCTTTGTTCTTTTCATCATTTCTCATATGCTCGCGAGTCTTGCTTAGGGACAAGCAAACTTTACACGTTTTCGGTGTGTGATGCCAGCTGGACCCATCCCCTAGGCCAGTTTCTACTGACCTTTCTTTTTACTGTGTTTAGCGCCGATGAGTTTTCATGCATTTCTAGGTAATCAATAGTGCAGAGTCTTTTGGAGTTTGAAACGTACCATCTGACCTTCCATTGAAAGCCATAACTATGTGATTTGCATGATTCAGAGATTTTATTGACAGTATTGCATTGCTATAATTTAATGATGTCATAATCTTTCCGTTTTGGACTTGAGCTTCATGCCACCTGTTATACTTTCTTGACTTCAGGACCTACAATGAAGCTGGAAGTATCGCCACGACCAAATCACCAAGTTCAGAATGCACGTCTAGATTCGCTACTTGTTAACACGTGACTACCACATCGCAATGTAGGATCAGCTCAAATAGCTTTGCGAACGTGTTTTGAGAAAAGTGTGGTGTCCTCTTTACCACGCCTGTCGAAGGAATTCTAGCTTACGTTAACGAGCCCACGTTAACCACTGAACCTATTAGAACGTTTCGTCCAATTCATATAACTGTTTAGAAGAAACAAACGCGACTTGATCCACGTTAATGAGAAACGTGAGCTCTAAAGTAGTATCCTCCCTTCAACGTTAGTGTATAAAGTGGAACACCCTAACGTTGAACAACTAGGCAATTGCGCCACGTTAGAGTCACGTAACTGAAGTTAACGTTGATCTCTATGGAAGAGGCATAACATGCGCAACGTTAGTGACATTTCACTTTGTCACTAACGTTGGTCAAATTCCCTTCTTCACATTAAAGTTCACGTTAACTAATTTAACGTGGAAGTTAACGTGGAGTGGGTTTCAAAGAGCCAACAGTTGACATTCCACTTTGTCACTAACGTTGGGAGAGGGCTTCATCACTACGTTAAGAGCCACATTAACTTAGTTTATCGTGGTTCTAACGTAGCGGCTAAGGCATTGGGAGCGTTAGTGACAAAGTGAGTGTCACTAACGCTCTTCGAAAGGTTGATAGATGCCCCGTTAAGAGCTACGTTAGACAAGCTAACGTGAGTGACCCTTAACGTAGGGGGCAGAGGCAGCAACGTTAATGGGGAAAGTGATTCCCCATTTATGTTTGGCCCGAAAAGGTGGCACAAGCCCTACATTAATGGGAAAAAAAGTGAGTCCCATTTAACCGTTGTGCCAAGAAAGTGAATTGAGACAGGAAGTAGAAGTCATTGTTCAAGATACTTCTAACGTTCAGGAAAAACGTACCATTATAAAGGATGGACGTATAGTGGAAAAGGGATGCCCTACGTTCTCGCACCAGAAATTATTCACGTTGATCTCACTAAAGCCCAGGCCTAATTCACACATTCTCTACAAGCTGCGGGCCCAATTACATTGAAGAATTTGCTTCAACTTAAGGTCCAAAGCCCACATTCAGGACTTGAAGAACTCACTAGAAGATCATGAAGAGTGTATAATAGGAGTAGTTTGAAGAGATAAGGGTTGGCTTTTGGGACTTTTGGAACCACTCTCTGCATTTTATTACTTTTTCTGTACTCTACATTGTAGCATTTTCTCGCCAATTTTTGATTCCTAGAGCTATGACAACTAAACCCCTTTCATTGGAGTTGGGCAGCCTGTTGTATTTGATGGATCAATATTAGTTTTCATTCTTCTTCTTCATCTTTTCTTGATTTATTAGAAACTTTTCAATCTTAATCATGGTTAGTTGTCTTGGAAGAAAAACTCTCCATAATTGGATCTCTTCGGAACCTTGGAATAGGAATGAAGAGATCATGTGAGAAATGCTTTCTCATGCTGACCAAATTGAGTGTTTGCGCATGGATATGTGACATGTAATCCTATCAATACTTTGTTTGGGCTGTATGTGGTGATAATTGAGTAACCTCTTATCTCTATTCATGAGTAATTAGAACAAGGAATTGGTTGTTGATCAAGAATTTTGAATTCGCGTGCATGGCAGTAATCACTTAAATCCAAGCGCAGGCTCAATGCAATGCATTGATCACTCTGAGGAAGAGGATGAGCAGGATTTCCTGACTCCGGAGATTGCAACATCTCTTAAACCCAATGATCTCCACATTTTCTGATCTACCATTCTCTTAGTTCTTCTTAGCCATTTACTCTCTTATGAGCATTTCCCAATTCTCCTTTTATAGATTCTGACCACTCTTTAATTTCCTGCAATTTCCATTCTGTCATTTAAATTTCTGGCATCTCAAATGCTCATTCTATTTCCTCTAGCTCAACTAGCAATTCTTCTAACTAAAAGTGATTGACCAATCAATCCTTGTGGATTCGACCTCATTTCTATAGTGAGTTTTACTTTACGATAATTCGGTATACTTGCCGAGGGAGATTTGTGAGAGACAAGTTCCATGGCATCAAGCTTAAACCAACTCATAATCCTTCTTATCCTCCCGCCCAATGTTGCCACTTTTGTTGAGCCACAAGTTTTGATACGAAGCAATGGGTTTCCTACAGGGACAACCAAGGCAGGTCCATCCTTTCTGGCAGTGGTCGAGTTCTTACTCAAACTTCCAGCTACCAGACCCTACATTTATCTTTGTCCGTCAGAAGTAGGTCCCCATTACAGAAGAATTCATTCAGTGAGGCCTCTAGATCTTCCCCTGCTCCGGGAAGGATTGGACACTTTTTAAGAAGCTGCAATCAGCGCCAGGCATACAACTTTGACTGGGACGCTGTTCTTAGAGTTATCGCTCAACCTGGAAGTAAATGGATCTTCGGATACAATCGTTCCCGTCCTAAGGAAATATCGACTTCCGCACTCACCTTAGAGCTCACGCGTGGGCACAGATTATGTCCCTTTACGTCTTTCTGAGCACTCCCGAGTCCTCCTTCACCGGGACATTTTCTCTATGGTGCGCAATCCTCACAGGGAACCAGCCCTAAATTACGAGACATATTTTGGAATGCTATGGAAACGTGCAGATCACGGCAACCTCCTTTCCCCGCGGTCTCTGATCTGTTCATAGCTGGAAGTCCGATACAGCAAGCTTGGAGACACCAATAGCCTATAAGCGTAAGCAATCCTTCACAGGAATGATCAGTACATCCCCAACAGGAGATATCTCAGGCAACAACTTGCCACTACCAGCAAGTCCACAGAGGATACTGCAGTTCCTCCACCATCTACTAGTCAGCTGCTACATCAAATACTAAAGCAGCTGGACCAACAAGAAAGAAAGCAAAGCTCCGAAAGCACCACAACAACTGCCATTTCAAATACCTCAAGGAGTTACTCACAAGCAACCACAGACCTGACGAGAACCCAGGCACTCTGGACACCACTTCCTTTACAAGCACAGGAAGCCATGACAGTCCCGACCTGTGGCTGAAACACTGCACCAGCACCACCACTGTTCCCTAACAGAATGGCACCGTGGATGGTGCAAATCCTTAAGTGTGGCGAAGGTTGTCAGTACCCTGGGACTTCCGGGTATGTTCTTCCCTAGCACCAATATATTAGGATACTTAGTTAGTTTTTTCTTTTGTAGAATAAGATAAATTGCATTATAATAGATTAGTTCGCATGCATGTCTATTGATTGAAAGACAATAAATTTCTTCAAAAGCTTATTTTATTGGAACAAATTTCACTAATGTCTAATTTTAAAACTTTTAGGTTAAATTTTTTTTTATTTATATATATATTGGAACTTGATTTTTGAGCTAAAGACCACACAACCTGTGAATTTTGAAGCCTAATTGCATGGTTATATTATTATTTACATAATGTTTATTCTTATTGTTATCTTCTTATTGATTGTATCTATATTTGCTCCATCCTATTTTTAGTAATGGATTCAATATTTATATGCTGCATATGGTTGAGGCCATTACATGTTTAGCTCACTTATCCAAATTAAGCCCTCCCTTTTTCAATACCTTCGTCAGCCACTTTGAGGCTTTAAATCCCATTTGTTCATGTATATTACCACATTACTAGTCTTAAGCAGAAAAAACAATTGTATTATATCCCAAGTTGAATCTTTGGTTAGCTTAAGATAGAATTGTGTGTGCTGAATTTAAGATATGGGAAATTGTGGAGCCGGAAGGATAATAAAGGGAAAATGTGTCATGTCATAATAATGGAAATTTGGGACCACCTACTCATTGTGAACATGAACCACAAATTTTCCGTTCACTGTGCATAAATCAAAATATTTTATTTTTATGTTATGTTTAAACTTATCTATATATATTAATATTATCAATAAATCAATAAGGGGACAAAATTACCCCTAATGATAAGTTAGAATTCCAAAGTCATCATGTAGAAAAATTAAAATAAAAGTTGATACATGATAATGGAATGTGAAAGAGATAAGGGTAGTGAGATACGAAACTCCAAAGTTAATAAAATACCCAGTGCGGTATATCAACAGGATAGGTCTATCGTTAAAGCCTAATTGTAGGTTTAATGGACAATTATAAGCTCTCATCATTTACACACTCACATCAGGTATATGGTACCTTACCATTAACGCCCTATACATTACGACACCCTTGATAATAAGACCTCCGATGATGTGAGCACCTCGTATCAGCTATATGTCACTACAATAGTTCTTGTCTGATTAGTGTCATAAGGAGTTAAGATACACAAAAATAGGGAGTCATGATTAGAAGAAGGATAGAGTGATACCCATAGCCATGGATGGGATAGAGTATACTACTATCAGTGAGGTTCAATGCTTCAATTCCTATGATTCCTCCAGATCAGCATACCATTCTTGCATTCCTTTATCTTGTTCTGCCACTCAAGGCCCCTGTGTAACTGAGAGATAAATCTCAGAATGTGTCGAGTATTGCGCGAAACTTGAACACCGATTCAATCTCAAAGGCTCATTGTTTTGATGACTTTAATTTATATCCATTTGAACACCACGTGGAATCCCAAGATTCCACTCATTCACATTATCTCAGTTGCTAATCTTACACACATAAATTAAAGGTTTCTCATATCAATTTCTGATCCATGGATTGTTTTTTCAATACATTCTTCAGCAATCTCCAATCCACCTCAAATCTTATATATTTCAATTAACCTTCCTATCCTAACCTTAACCCCATGAGGCCGGATACAATCGCTCTACAATGTTATGAGTTTGGGTTCCGGTTGATAAAACAGTCCTATGTTCCTATGATTGGTTTATAATTTCCTTTTTTATTGTGTCGCAGATATTTGAATACATATTGCCATTACCCAATATTCATGTATGTCCATAAATGAAGCAAATGCACTATCCTTAAGATATCATATCCATCCTTTAACGTCAGCAAATCTCTTTATCTTTATCTCAAGATTGCAACACAACTCAATCTTTACTCTCCTATCAGAAAGGATCATCATTCTAGTGATAAATTCCAGGCTATTACATTCTCTTTTTATTCCATTCCTGAATGTCGCATGTGATCTGTCATACATATTGTTAAGTGTTCAGGCTTATAGGGCTAAACACCGATCTGACGTATTGTCAGATTGGGAAAAGGTAGTGCATGCAACAAATGGAAGTAGAATACAAACCGAAGAACTTTGGAAGGTATACAAACAGCGAGAGTCACAGCGTTGGTCAGCACTGACTGAACAAATTAAACGCCAACTTAAATCTCCGACCGCTAGGTGAGTTGGAAGAACATTACACAGTTATTGCATCTCAAACGTTTCGCATTCCTGTTGACGCTTTAGCCTGCGTGGCGGATTTGGAACACGCGTGCGCTCTATATACAGTTGACTTAGCGGGATTGCATTTTACAATTGATGCGCTCTTTAACGCGTGAGTAGAGACCGTCCGAGTGACTCATAACTGACGAAATAGCCCAGAACCGCAATAAGCCAAAGCAGTCTTAAATAGGTGGATGACGCCCTGATTCACAGAATTCTTACTACACAGCTCCGTTTGCGAAAGGTGAAAAATTAGGGTCCACAAGTCGGAACAAGTAGGCGACAAGATCATAGATAAGATTTTCAAAGCACAAAGAATATGACGTTTATCAGAAGAGTTTCGTGGGTGGGTAATTGCGGGAAAGATAAATTTCATAGTAGACACCGAGTTGTTTTGGCGCGATACGAACAAACACAGACTAGAGCACATGGGTGTGCCGGGAACAAGCAAGAACAGAACTCAATTCCGCTGATCGTAATTGTCTAGTTTTCGCTAGAATCTGAAGAATGCTCCACGTCCAGAGACTGATTTCAAAACGCCTAGGTTTTACCCACTTGAACATTCATAGTTAGAATTTTGAAGGTTTTGGCTTTAGCTTTTGAGGAGAGTCTACCTCCTTTCTGGACCAGTACTAGTCCTATTATTCTGTTATTTACTTTTCATTTATTCTTCCATAATTCTAATCTCCCCTAATTATGGTGTGAACCAGTGGATTTATTGTCATTTGAGTTATAAATTAGACTATTTGATTTTCAATTAACACAAAAGTAACGTCATTATCTTTCTTTTCTTCTATTTTATTTCTACCCATTATATCTGTTAAAAGTTTCTCATATCCTGAGTATATGCATGAGGAGCTACAACGTCCACATAACCTTGATGGGAGTACTTGAAAGGAACCCGGAGTTGAATCCACTCAAGAGGAAAGTTAATATTAGAAATTATTGTTTGATTATTTCTATACAATCGATACACTTGTACCTCCCCAAGGGACGCGATAGAGGAATTAGGCGTTGGTGTACTAGAACGCTTTCCAACTGTGACTTTTCTTGTCAGCTCCTAGTAAAGGACGCGACTTAAACTGCTAGCCGGCAAACAGCAATATACTTCCATATCTCAATTAATCAAACCTCTGTGGGTGGGTTCTACTTAGCGTGGACTGAGATTGACAGTGTGCCCAAGCTAGATAGTTCCACTAACTACTCCCAGGTCTAGGGAGCCTGCTCTTATTTAAGATCTTCAAAATTACTTCTCGTAATTTAATTTCTGTTATCAACTCAACCGTTTTTTGAAAACATCTGATCAATACCAATAATTAGCTCACCAACTTTCTCTACAAACTCGTTGGCGTACATGCCTAGGAATTCATTACTCCCAGTATTAGAATTTTCAATGTCACACACACTTTTCAAATTAGATTAAACGGGATTTTTGGCTGGTTAAGGACTGTACTTGCAACGTATTTTTTAATATATTTCTTAACTCGCCAATTTCTGCCTTGTTCATTGATCTTCAACAGTAATATGATTCTCCAGGTCGATGGGATTGGGCTGAGTGCATGCATCTTACTAAGATGCTCGTTTGAAGTAAGACGACAGCTTAGATCTTACAAGACAACCTTTACCGAATGGCAGAAGTGAATTACTTGGGAGAACCCTATGGAACCCCTATAATCCTCATGTAGAAGAATCTCCAAATTTTGAAGGATCAACAAAAGCCTCAAAGGCTTAATATGGTGGAGAATAGCGTGTATGCAGCTAGAGCCTTTTCCATATCCTCTAGCAAGAGACAGACGGATCCCATGCCAGCAGGGCCTCTAACTTTAGTTAATTAGCTTGGATCTATCCTCTCATATATCGTTTCATAGAATGATAATTCAGGTCTCATAGAAATGCTTTAGTGTTTGCCGAGGTGCATTTGGATGCCAGGGCACATATTGGAACAGTCTATCACCGAAGCTTCTGTTTTACTGTTTTTAGTAGTCTTCATGCCATTCCCTAGAAAATAAGCCAGTTTTGGGGTGGTATTCCACTTACATTTGTCACAGCGCTCTACATTGGTCGCACCAAAGTACAGATTTTAATGAGCAATATTGATTGATTTATATAAAAGCAAAGGAAGGTATGAATGTATGTCTTCATCCCCTGACGTTTGGATAGACACTTTGATGCACTTTGTTGCTTAATTATTGGGATCGACGGAGAGTCAGAGACGAAGCGCCACACATAAGCATGTGGCCTTTGGATTCGACGACTAACGTGCTCTAACATGAATAGGGCAGCTTGCCAACGTTAGTGGACACAAACGTATCACCAATAAGCCTTCGAAGCCATAATAAGACCACGTTAAGAGTCATGTTTATAAATGTTAAACAAAGTCTCGAACATCTAAGGTGAAAGAATTAGACAATTCCAAGGACCCACGTATAGTAGATCTACCTTTTCTCACTAACGTTGGACAAGCCAATAATTGGCCGTATGTTCGCCCAATTACTCCTTAGTTAAGTGGACCTCTACGCATAAAGGGCAAAAGAGAAGTGCTCCAACCGTTCAGTGTGTACCATTTACAGAATTTTGTCCTTTGAACTATCGTTTGCCCCAAGCCCTGTCAAAGCCACCAGATTAACCCACCCTTAATCCTTAGTTAAGCATGGGCTTCCCGTGGAGAGAGAATTGATCCACGTTAGTGACTTATTGTTATAACGGTTTGGTGTGAAACAATATAGAGAATGATCATATAGAGAAGTCTTAATCATTTTCTACTCCTTTAGTCTATAACGATGGAGAAGCAACAGTGGGAGTTTAAGAGTCAAATGCAAAATTTTACAAGAGACAACTGTTTTTTGTGATACATATTTGCTATTAAAGTATCTATCGTTTGTGCAGATGAGCTTAAGAACTACTTAATTAGAGTTCTTATAAGAGAAGAAATGTTAATCCTTTAATATACACCAATATGGACTTAATAGATGGAAGTAAAAATGCGAGGGACATCAATGGGTAACTATAGTGTGAAAGGTATGGGTTGAGTGAGGTTCGCGATTGGACTCTGTCTCAAAGCGTTAAGGTTACCTTACTTAAAAATAGTTGTAAATCTAGCCAAAGATAATTTCCTCACATAAAACTCCCTCAAGTTAACCACAACTCTTCCACCATTTAGCTCCATACTCAGAAAACACCAAAACATTATACAACATTTCTCATCATCATAAAATATTTACCACATCAACATCTTACATTTCATATAAATTCAATTCCTCAATTATACTACACCCTAAATTACTTACCATTACACAGTGAGAGAAGGAGTAGGTTGATTATACTCAACGTCTCATTGGGAATATCCAATAATGTAATGCGAGGACCAAAGAAGGAACCAACGTTAGTGGTGCTCACATAATTATATGGTCCACTAAAGTTGATCAAGATACTCAAGCAGCGTGTCCATATTTGGGTGACGTTAGTGAAAAAACCACTTGGTCTGATTGTCACTAACAGTTTCTCGAAACTCACTTCCACTTAGAACTGCTATGCGCACCCCCACCCCAACCTAAGTCCTAAAGCCACAACTCAGATCCACATACCAATTATCCACATCTTCCTAATCTCTGAAAGTCCAATTCCACTTAAATCCCCACCATTAAAGAGGTTCCCAATTGGTTTAAATCTAAATAATAGCTTAGAGGCAACACTCCCACAAAAATTATCGAATAATTCTCAAATATAACTCGCCAATATAAGAAAGAATCCAAGTCAAGTCTAGTTATGATTTATCAGCTCTGATTTGGAATTAGATGGGCGATCTTTATTTGGAACAACAAAACTTTTAGGGTGGCTATTGTGCTGCCAAAAGTAACTAACTCATCCTGTATTCACTCCCTCCTATCCACATTCAACTCTCCTAGGCTTCATAATGAATAGATAACTCTATATATTCACTATCAAGTTTCTCAAAATTTTCCTCGGCTAGAAAAATCATGATCATCACCTAATTCCCCACTTTCATATAGTGGAAGTGGGTTACTTATGACCATTAATTTTGAATAGAGCAATTAATTCATCAAATCTCACAAATTTGTATTCATTCTATCTCATCCTCCTTATTTTCATTACTCTCCATTATATCCTAGAAGGACCTTTACGATCCTTATCCCAGTCTTGGGTAGTTTTATCCTTGGACAAATGAAGTCTCTCTACTTGGAATCATCTCCGGAACTCCTTGGAAGTCACGGCAAATGATGAGTCCATGCTTGAGGAAGATATAGTTTTTATCAATACCTGCGAACCAATTCTTGGTTTGGATGGATATGTGAATATAATCCTCTCAATAACCTTGATTTTGAGGAACTATGTCAGAAGGAACTTTTTGCGACTATATAAAACCAGTGAATTATCGTCGCTCGTCTTCTCTTCTCCGATAACGCAATTTCGCACCAAGTTGAAATTGGAATATAAAGTATTAATCCAGCGTTTGGAACACAAAGAGAGATTTGATTACCAAGGAATTGGAATGCCTACAGCATCAATTAAGGATTTTGCAGAAGCGAGTATCCATATTGCAAATCGCTTGATTTTTGAGGAAGATCTGTTACAATGAAATTCTCGTATCTTCTTGGGAGGAATGAACAATTCTCTAAGCAATCATGAAACTCCCAAGCTTAATTCTCTTTCATTCTTATGACCCATTCTCCTTTACAATTTTGCTCTATTTCTACATTTGAGACTGTTCCCGATTCCCCTTATAGATTCTGCAATTTACTATTTAGCTCAAGTATTATCATTGCTCCTATTTCTGCAAATTTATCTTCTTTTCTGTATTTAATCTTGTTATCCGCTATTTAATATTGTTCTGTTCAAATCCGTCAATAAACATCAAAAATTATTGTCTCAATATGACACAAACTCCTGAAATAACGATCCTCTAATTATTACATTGTTAGATCAATTCCAATCTATATTCAGAGGAAATCATACCTCATTGTACTAGAAAGCACTATATGGTCGGTTGTTAGAGACAAATTGTACGATAATGACCGAGAAGAATACATTTGTCTCCGAGCACGATCATTCCAGTTCAAATTTTGTAAAACCGAATAAACGGGCTTATAGATAAAAGACGCTATAAATATTCCGAAAAAAGACAGACTGACCGAAAAAGTTGCATTTGTTAAAAATTCAAACCAATCGAAAGAATTTTGAAAATTTTGATGCAACAGGTCTATAGAAGGGATTAACAATTTGGATATATCTTGATGGGATCTTATTGTTTAGCTAGCCTCAAGGAATGTGTCTCAAACTTAGGACTTAGGATGGATAGTTATTTTCTTTCCTTTCTTGGTGAACCAACTTAGCTTACTAATCATRCTACCACAAACATTCAGAATGCACTTTACAAAATAACTCCACTCTCATTCTTTTCATAACATTTTCTTTTTGATTATCTTAAAGAGACAAGCATACAAGTAAGAAAGTTGCAAGTGAATATTCAAGACATTAGGCTCAATAACATGGACTTAAATAAGGAGAATTAAATGCATAATTGAAAATCCTAAGCTACCATGGAAGCATGTTCTATTTCATACATGATTTTCCTTATTTAAAGCTTTGAAAAAGAAGGTAAATAAGAAGGAATTTCACCACCTTTCACTTGTTGGCCTGCTCATTCTCTTTTGCTCCCTTGGGATTCTCCTTGATTACTTGAGTCTCCATTCCCTTTACGCTTCCCCATCAACTTTTTCCAGAATCCGACATCCTCCATCTTCTTCTTTAATGCTTCCTTTTGCTGTTTCACCTTTCCTTCTTCTTGTTAAGTTAAGTTCTTGCGAACTGCCTCATAATTTGGGATGTCAGGGTGTAGGTGATGCATATGTTCAACCACATAGTTTAACTTTGCCTGAGTGTTGATGCTGAATTCTTCTCGGTGCAGTTGCCTTCCTTCATTTAGCACGCTGAATTTGTTGAATGCTTTCATCTGATTCATCTGTTGTTGGTTGAGTTCCTGGAGGCGTTTATCTTGACTTTCTTGCCTTTCAGACACTTGATTGAAGGCTTGAGTAAGCTGGAAATAGTGCTCTTGTTGCTGCTCCATTAGCTGTCTCTGCCATTTCCTCTGTTGATTCATCCAATTTTTTAGCATTTCCTCTTGCCGATCCATTCTCTGAGATTGAAGTTGCAGTTGTTGTTCTTGTCCTTCCATGTATAGCCTTGACAAATCATCAATGGCTCCTTGGATGTGACCCAAGTTGATGTCGGTTGGGTCATGATATCCTTCTTGATGATGTTCCGTGGGTTAGGGTTCTTCTTGGAAAGGCTCTTCCTCTTGTGCCTCTTCTGATGTCCTCTTCCTTAGATGGGGTCTTTTCTGCTGTTGAGCTGGAGTCACATGGGTGATGCGTTGGAGTGTAAGTGATCTCCCAAGACCTAGCCAAGTTGGATTGCTGTCCTCAAAGACTACCTTGGCTTTCA
>QBTX01002951.1:0-13383 GCA_003063285.2 Arachis monticola | reverse complement strand
ATTTTCTTACTTTCAATTTTATCTAGTAAGCAGTCATTTGATTAGAGTGTATAGCATGCGTTTAGTGCATTGTAAGTAAGGTCAATGGTTAGACCATGGAGTCATTGAACTGAGAATATCATCATCGTAGTTGGTAAGTTGGGTGATGAAATTGATAGTGTATCATATTAAAAACTCAACATGGTCGATACGTACCACAGAAATGTCATGTAGTGATGAAAAATGAAACGATTCATAAATTTATTCTGAATGAAATTTCTTTGATTAAATCAAAAGTCAAAAACCCCTTCTAATTAAAACGAGAGAAAAACTATCTTTTGGCTCTGAGTTTAACCTTTCTGATGATTGATCTATGAAAGAACCACTTAAAATAAAAATCAGGTAGTACAACAAACTGGAAGACGTTATCTATATTAGTAAGCCATAAATTAGTAATGGCAGTGAGCACGACAATGCCCAAAAATGGTTCCACCTGAGATAAAAGCAGCTCTAGCAACACCATAAATATGTGGTTTTCTCGACAATACCGTTCTTATTGTTCACACAAAGTTGTTAAATTCATGTATGCAAAAAATTTTGATGAACTCACCATTGTCAGTCCTCATACACTTACTTGTATTATCAATATACTAAAAAATTCAAAAATTATAACTAATTGTGATGCTAATTGTTTTGCTCCTTTTTTTTTTGAATCTCTCTTCCATTCACCCAGTAAAAAAACATAGTCTTCATTGAAGGGATAGAAATACCCCATATCCTAGTGACTTAATCAAAACATCTTTATTCAGTCCGAAAATTAAAGAATAATTTCTTTGCAAATACATGAATCAAAGGATTTTAAGCCAATACAATCTATAAATATAATACTCTCAAAAAATCAATTATGCATGGTAGTTCTAACTAAGGCAAAGTTGTTTCTACTGTGTAAAAGTGTTGGAGATAGAGTCTTGCCAATGAAGCTTGCTTTGTGGAAGAGGAAAGAGACATCTGTCTCCTACTCATTGTATATAACCCTTCTATACACTCAGCATCAATTCACTTTGATGGACCACTTGACTACAACCACTTTCATATTAACGTGACATTAAAGTTGAGATACTGACCAAGATTCAGTTTAAATCAAAAGATGAATGTAAAAATATTCTGAAAAAAAAAATTTTAGAGATTTTTTTTTTTATTTATTAGTTATATTTGCCATTTAGACATATACATTGGGGGAGGCAAATTTTAACTACAAACTTTAAACGCGCATAAATTTTTCGTTAAAAAATAAAAAAAAAAAATTATAAATTTGAATATTATCTAATTCTCGCATAATGCAATGTTACCGATGGAGTGATAAAGTCAAAATTTAGCGCATATGATTGGCACACTTTTGTCTTTATAAACCACTAACAAAGCAAATCTCTGCCCTGAGTACGATCTTATATTCCATTTCTCTTGGAGGAGAAATAAGTCACTGGATTTTTCACTAATATCATATCCTCAGGATCACTGATTGACGCTGTTTTGTTCTGCCGTGAGAAAATGCGAGAATACTATGCTTTTATACATACTTTTGTGTCGCCGCTTTTACAAGAAACAAGTCAATGTAGCCACCACCTCACAATACAATCTGTTACATGTTCGTCAATTTGAAATCAATCGAATTTATAGATAAAGATTCTCTTCTTCTTCCAACTCGGTGACGGAAACCTGTTCATCAAGAAAATCTACGAAATACCTCTCATCAACGCTAGAGATTAGGAAAAGTAAATGGGAGAAATAAATTCAAAAGAAAAATGAATAGAAAGAAAAAAAAAAAAAAAAAAAAAAAAAAAAAAAATTTTTAATTTGATTCACAGTTTTGTTATTTTCTATATATACTAAAAAAAAAAAAAATCTCATATCCTAAGCTGTCAAGTTGATGTTAATGTTAATAACCAAAAGATAAGAGAGGAGAAATAATATCTCATGATTGAAAGAAGAAAAAAAAATTCCTTTTAAAATATTTATTGAGTATACATTAAATACTATTACTCTTTTACTCTCATCAAATTACAATATCTATAATAAAAATTTTTAAAAAAAAAAAAAAAAAAAAAAAAAAAAAAAAAAAAAAAATAACATATATAATTATATCCTCACAGAAGTTGTTCTAATGCTACAGAAGGTGACCATACCTCAGTAAAGATACAGAAAAGCCAAACGTAAGCCAAAGAGAAATGTAAGCAAAAAATACCAACTATGAGCTTTAATTTAAAATGGATTATAATAAATAAACTAGCTAGTAAATTATATGTTGGAGGCTATACATATGAAAGTACAAATTTAATCAAATCCCCCGTAATTGGGTCTTTGAACTGAGAACATTACATATACTAATAATTGCGATACTTACTTTTCAACTTATTATAGTCCATTCCCCAATAAAAATTAATTCTTTTAAGTTAAATTTCTAGCTAATTCTAGAAATAATTGTTATTTCATCCTGTACTACCCTCAATCTTTTACACCTTTGTGAATAGACGGAAAATTTTGTTTTGACTTAAATATCAAAATATCATTAAAAAAATATCTTTTAACAATAAAAAAAAAAAAAAATTTAATCTTTATTATAAATTATTTATATTATACTATTTAAAATATAAAATTAAAAAAAAAAAAAAAAAAAAAAAAAAATCAAAGAGAAAGATAAAATTTAAGAATAATTCTCCACGATTTAATTTTTTTTAAAATAATGACTAATAAATGACAATATTTTATTATATTATCTTACAAAAGAGTTTATTATTATAATTCTTTTTAATTAGAGAATAAAAATTCTTTTTAAAATATTTATACTATACACTTAATATTTATTATTTTTATACTTTATTAAAAAAACAAGATAAAATTATCTATTATAAAAAATATTCAAGTAACATAATACATAACAAAATTCAGTCTCATATTGGGAAAAATAGTCATTTCACATTAATCCTTGCGATTATTATTAAACACTTGATAAAGAGAGCATTAAAGTAAAATTGAATCTGAAAAAACAGGGGATGAAATCCTTAAACATGGGAAAAAATGAATGAAAAAAATATAATTATATAATAATAAATATTAAATAATAAATTTTAATAATTTTTATTATCAAATTTTCATTTTTTTTTTTTTTTTTTTTTTTTTTTTTTTTTTTTTTTTTTTTACTTTATTTGTTATTGTACATATTTTCCTTCTCTTCTCGTCCAATATAATAAAATGTAGCTAAAACATACCGGAGATAAACATTACCCTCAAAAATAAAAATTGTAAAAAAAAAAAAAAAAAAAAAAAAAAAAAAAAAAAAAAAATTTAAATTTATAATATGATAATTAAAATATACTTCAAAAAATATTTTTTTTTGGGTTGAAATTATAGAAATAAATAGAATAATATAATCCCCCATAAAAACAATTGATATCTTGATTACCCAAATTGTTTCCTGCCAATAATTCAGATATTAATTATAATATAATAGATAGCAATTTGAACAAATTACTTGCTAATCAAAAACCATTATTTTTATAATTTAAATAAAACAATCTACATGTAACTCCTTCAATTTTAAAACACCATATGAAATTTGCATTTTGTAATTTACAAACCAAAACTTTTTAACAATAAAAATCAATAAAAAAAATATCAAAATTTTATATCATTTATGTGAGCTCTGAAAAATTCAACTATTACTCCGCCTTATACAGAATAACCAATTACATTTTATAAATTACAAAGAAAATAAAAAAAAAAAAAAAAAAAAAAAAAAAAAAAAATCGAATAAAATATTAAAATAATAATTAAATAAAAAATAGAAAATAAGTATATAAAATTCATAAAAAAATAATAACAACCTCTAATTAAATTTATTAAAAATTTAAATGTAAACAATTAAAAAATTAATAGTTCAAATAATATTTTATAATTCATTTAAAAAAAAAAAAAAAAAAAAATATAATATATTAATAATTTAATTTAACGAATAGATCCAATCTACTTTTAAACTTTTGTCTGAGTATTTGTCTCTGACAAAAATACCAAAACAAAAAAATATTTTAAAAGTTAAATTTGTATTAATACAAAAAAAACATTAAAATTCTAAATAAAAAATTAACGTTGGAACGTCTTAATGACCCTCAACGTTAGACTAAAACCAATACTCTTACCCACTATAATATCATATATTAATAATTATTATTATATATTATATATTATTATTATTATTAAAAAATTTCGATAAAATATAATAGTTTAATAATACATTAAATATGATTTATATAACTAATATAAAGAATATTTTTTAATTAATTAATGATGCATATATACTTAAATACTAGTATAGTATAAATAATAATAAAATATTTTAAAAAATAAATTTAAAAGGAAATATGCATATTTGAACCGAAAAAATGATCAAAGAAATCGACACCATCATTATTTATTAGTTGGAAAACCATTAGTAATACAAATTTACTTTGTAATCACACTACTACTATCAAATTAAAAGTTATTTAACTTTATCTCGTTCATACTAAATTAACTGGAAATGACCTATTCATATTCCACTTATAGGTTTAACATCAAGAAATGACCAGAAAAATTCTTAAGCAATAAGCAAAACCATCGTTTTTTCAAATTCCAATAAAAGCATGCTTTATTTAGAATGAAGTTTCCAATGGAAACACGGCAATAGCCAAAGTGAATACACGTATTTTGATATAAGATAAATAATACATACCACATTTCTAGACAATTGATAGCCTAAAAATATCGTCACAAGATTTCATAACATGAAAAATCCATCCAAAGTCGAAGCAAACTACGTCGGATGGAATTCATTTATTAGCTGCCTTTCATTTTGAATTTGATAAAGCTTAAAACGTTTTACTGTTCCCATATCGTTGTAAAAAATTATCCCTACTCCCCATATTACGATATAATCATGGCAAACGGCATTATTATAAATTAATATAAAAAAATAAAATACAGCCACACATAATCAACTAATATGTATTGAATTTTAATTTAATCAAATAGATTTTGTTGCTGATCATTGAAGGTTTTTGTTCCTTTAATAGCACCCAGCTATGCAAGTAAAAAAGAAAATAAACATAAAAACTTACTAAGTAGCAACAGAAAAAGGTAAAACAAATTTTTAAAACAATGTGCAATCAATTTATGAGTTAAATAACTATAAGTAATGAATTCAAAATTAATAATAAATGATAAAATATACAATGAATATGAAAAATATTTAACGTAATACATGAAATTAAATTTTTTATCTTTATTTCAAATTTTTTTTTTTTTTTTTTTTAATATAAACATAAATTAATTGATTATATTTTTATCTGTATTTTAATTAATTTTGAAAAAAAAAAAAAAAAAATTTATATTATTATTATTTATGGAAAAAAAACTAATTAACATCATAGTCAATATCAGATTTTTTATGATATTACACTACTATAATTCTACTAACATTACACATATGGAATTTCTGAAAATGTACATGAAAAGGATCCTTCAAAAGGAAAGTGTATTTAATTATAACTACTTATTTTAAAAAAAAAAAAAAAAAATTTTATATGATATATAACTATAGTAATATATATATTATAATAATATTTATATATGTATTATGGAATGCAACCATTAATTTCCCTGAAATGTACTCATCAAAAGGATCCAGATGTGAAAATAACAACTAGCTTAGTTGAATAATGACACGTTTGTTGTGTGTTGTGAAAARAGATATATAACTATAAAAACCGACTTTCTAAGAAATTCGGAAAAACATAGCTTAGTTCATTGGCTAATGCCTTAATTTCCAAGTAACTAACAAGCTTTGGTAATTAACATATTAACTATAAATACTGCTAGTTCCTGTTTCCAATTAGAAARTCATCTCAAAAGAACCTACCTTACTCAATTATTCATCTTTTTTAGGTACGTACGTCTTTCAATTTCTTTAGAATAGTAGAATATAATCTTATATYTTGTACATACATGATTTTAATTTCTTCTTATTCCTATTATTATTGTTATCATTTTCTTTCCTTCGCATCATTAAATATGTATCTATTACTTGATATAACATCTTATGCCTATTAATAATATGATTATATAGATTAACCTCTTAATTTATATTTTGATTTATTCTACTCATAGAAAATGCCTTTGTATAAAAATGATAAYAGATAACAGTTACATAATTTGATATATTTAAATAAAAAAATATTTTTTATATACTAAAATTAATCACTTATATATTTGTGTATAAATATACATGTAATATAATTTATTTTAATATATATTTATATTTTAACATGTATTTTATACTAATTACTAACGTTAATATATACCTAGCTAGCATAATCCTTGGATAAATTACTTAATATAACACGTGTATGTTTTAGTTATTATTTTTATATAAAGACATACATGTTCATGTGAATAATTACTTATCATTAGTTACATTATTTTCTTGATGTCTCTATATTCGTTGTTAATTTCAACAGAATTTAATTATGGATCATCCCAATCATTCACACCCTTTACACTTGAACCCTCCTGGAGCTCCATACAAGTGCAATGGTTGTAAAGAACTAGGGTTTGGACCAAGTTATGGTTGTGAAATTTGCAACTACATCCTTCACGAAGAGTGCGCGAACGTCGATCGCCTCGCCTTCCATCGATTTTTCCCGAAAAGCCACTTCGAGTTCTTCGAGAAGGCACCCGGATACCGAACTAGGTATTGTGATGCTTGTGGAAAAGATGTGCTAGGGTTTGTGTACCATTGTTCYCARACAGGATTTGATTTGCACCCATGTTGTTTGAAGCTGAAAGATAGTGTTTGCGACAAAGATGGATGTGTGACATTGAAATTGTCTCAAAAGGTTCCTAGGAAGTGCCTAAAATGTAAGAGTAGGAATGTTGTGAACAAAGTTAAGGGTTGGTCTTATGTGTCTTGTAATGAGGATAATAATTCTTGTTACCATGTTTCTTGTGTTAAGGAATTGATTCTTGAGAATTGGAAGAGAGGCTATTTTTCAACTCAGGAACAAAACAATTATTCARTAATTCATCATGAGATGATTGAATATGAATCTCGTCAACTTGCTTTAACAAGGTCATCAAGGAGATTGGGGACAATCAAGAAGTATACAAAGATAGCGGTTGTGGTCTTCAAGCTAATAGTTTCAGCCATTTTTGGAAACCCTATTTCTGCCATTGCTACTCTTGTTGAAGCCCTAGTTCAAGATTATTGATGAAGATTTTTAGCTTTTTTTCCCCCTTAATTTTTTGTTTATATGCTTTTGGTTAGTTTTGGGATGAATAATAAAGCTTTTCCGAGTGTGATGAGTTTGGTGGTGGGTGGAATGCATACGTATTATGTGATATATATAATTATTAATTAAAAAATGTATGTGTATATAAATATATGTAAATAAAGTGTGAGAATATATATTATATTATAAGCAAAGAATAGTAAAAAAATGTAATAAGTTCTAGAAATTTAGAGTTTATAATATTTGAATTCTTGATTGATTGGCTTTGTTCATTGTTTGATAATGAATTTTAATTCTGTTATTGGCTTGTTTTTAGTTGATTAACTCTGTTATTGACTTACTGTTTGATGATTATAATTGATACCCTCATTCTTGTTTATTCTTAGTTGATTAACTATTTTTGAAAGTGAAATTATGTAAATGATTATAGAAATTTTGTGTTTTTGTTGAAATTTTTGATAAAAAAATGACTTTACTATATTGTTGTTTTTGAATTTCTAGCTCTATTATTTTTAAATTTTTGTTGATGATTTATTGATTTTATGATTTTTGTTGATTATTTATTGTTATTTTTAAATTTTTGTTGATGATTTATTTGATTTTTGGTTTTATTGTATTATTGTGTTAATGAGAGCTATTGTTTTTACTGTGACGTTGATTTATTGATTTTAGTTATAAATAATTATTTGTCAAATAATTCTTTGATTTTTGGCGCTATTGTAGTGCAGCTGTTTTAATTTAATGATAAAATATTTTGTATTATATAAACTTTTCGCTCCAGTTTCAGTTGTCATACCTATTTGACAATGAAAAAGTCCAGCTTTATCATCCCTAATTATATCAATGTATTCAATACACTTGTAACTCGAGTTCTTTAATAAAAGATTTATAGACAAATCAGAAATAAAATAAAAAATTAGTGCCATAATAAAAAGAAACAAAGATGATAGAAAAATTGCATAAATGTTCATGTTTGTATACATATATTAGAGGATATGAAACTGTATTTATGATTTTTTTTTTTCTTAGCCTCTGATATCATTTTTTTAGTATTAAAGTCAAGGATCTTCTGGAAAACATTTGTGTAAAATTTGATAACAAATTTGTAAATTATTAATTTAAAAGATAATAATTTATGTAATATTTTAAATTGAAAAGATATTTTAAGATTTATATTAAATTATAATTATATTTTAGGATGTTTATTTATAATTTATTTATTATTTTATTTTAAAATAATTTATCCGATTAAACTACAATTAGACTGATTAGACCAATAAACTAATAACTAAAGTAGTTTGATGATCAAGTTCAGTTCTCAAATCTTAACTCATAGTGAAAAGAATAGAACTTTACAAAAATTTTGTCATTACATGAGATTAACCTAAATGCAAAATCTTGATTACTCAAAAAAATAAATAAATAAAAAGCTTGTGAATTTTATAGGCCTTGAAAAATAAAAAAATTTAAATTAAGACACTTTTAATTTTGAAACATATTTTTGAGTACATAGAATTTTTTTCGTTTTGTCTCTTAGAATAGCACAAGCTTAAAGATAAAAACAAAAAAAAAAGGTGAGAAAATAACATGGCCATGTATTTTGATTGGGTTATTTCGTTATGCTACATGAATATCAAAATCAGTTACTAAAATCAATTACTAGTATAAAATATATGTTGGAATATAAATACACTAAACAATAAATTAAACCATACATATATTTATATACAAATATATTGATAGCTGATTTTAGTGACTAATTTTAATATACAAATAGTATTTCTCATTTTAATTTAACCTCAAAATGTAACTAAGTCTACAATTATGACAAAATTTTACTACCTCAATCGTCAAGATTACAACGCAAACACCAATTCAAAAACGAAGATGAAAACAAATAAACCAAGTTAATTAGTTTTACCTCAAGACAAATAAAACTACAATTTCGAATTTCACAAAACAAGATAAATTAAAATGTCAAGACCAAATAAAAATCAATAACAAAGACTCGAGCTTAAACTTAAATTATTTTGATTGTTCTTCCTAAGTCATGTTTATTTTTTTATAGACTTTTTTAAAATAATCTTTCAAAAAAATATAAATATTTTTTTTAACCAAAACTCCAAAATCTAACTAAATATATTGAGACCCAATACAAAAGAATGATAACACTCAAAGTGTATATTGTATTTCTGAATTTTCTTCTTAATAATAGACACTTCTTATAAAAATTGTAGCTTATTATTCTAGCCGAAGCAGTCAATCATTTCTCATTATTGCCATAATTTTCTTTTTTATTATAAAAAATACTCTCTTTCAAATTCTTCTCAAATATTACTTTTATGGTTGATTTTTTTAAAATATAGTTGAATCATCACTTAAATTATTTACTAATCTTAATTGCACAATCAATCAGCATAATACATATTTAGATCAACTTTAGTTAACCCAACTAAATATTTGCCATTACAATTAAAGATAATTTAGCTAACTAAATTCGTTTCAAATATTTTGTCTTAAAATATCATTAGTAAAAGGTTATAAAATTTTTTTATTTAATAGATATAAACAAATGCATTGGATACTTAAAATTTTTATATATTCAATAAAAATTTTATCAATTTATAATTTTAACTTATTCGTTTATTTTTTTAGATATGAATAAAACTATGGTGTAACACTCAATTATTGAATTTTATGATATTTTTTAAAATTATAGGAGTGAAACAATACAAGAAAGACGTATTGTCAATACGCCGGAAGAATATTGTCCTGCCCATAATTTTAAAAAATACTACACAATTCAATAATTGAGTGTTACACCAAAGATATTTTAATATTAAAAAAAATAACCTAACTTATGCTCTTAGGGCACATATAATAGATAAACCTTTAAAGATAAAATTTTCTAAACTCATCAAAATTTATTACCATTGAGATTTATTTATTATACATCCAATTGTTACCATCTCAATCACTTYTATACATGAATTATATTATTATCAAGGAAATTTTAAGTGACTAATTGATAAAAAAAACTAATGATAAATAAAAGAAAATGATTGAAATAAAAAAAATAAAAAAGATATGTTAAAATTGAATAAAAAAAAGAAGAATTACTATATATTTTTTTAATTTTTTTGATACAACAAGAAAAAAAATTTATTCAACTTAATTTATTTTATCTAATTTATTACCTAATTTTTTGATGCAATAAGAAAAAAATTCATTCAATCTTTTTTGTCCTCATGATTTTATCATGAAATCAAAAAAGATTTTTTACGCTTCTAATTATTCTACAACAGTTACAATAGGAGGTATTTATTATAATCTTTTATTAAATTAAAATAAAAAATTATAAACCCACTAATACAAAAGTTAATTTAGTAACTAAATAAATAAAATTAAATTGACTAGTTTAATACTTAAAAATATAAATTAATAACTATTAAATAATATTTGAACTCTTCGTATCATTAATATTTAAAGCCTGTATCATTTAAAAAAAATCATCTTCAAATTTTATAGTTAAAAAATAATATATAAAAAGAACGACAAATATAAGAGTAAGTGGTCAATTAGTCTTTAAAAGATCAATTGTTTTTCAAATTAATTCTCAAAAGATTTTTTTAATCAAATTCGTCTATTAAAAATTATAAATTAGTCATGTTAGTCATTTTGTTATTTTCTCTGTTGATCAATGGTGTCAAAATTTTGTTAATGTGGCATGTTAAATTATAAGTGACACCACAACATACATTTAGGCAGTGACGGACTCAGAAAATTTATGTTAGAGGACAAAAATAATATACATTACTATCAAAAAATATATTAATCCAAATTTAAAAAAAATAAAAGTGCACATTAATTATTTGAATATATTAATTAAATTTAATTTACTGAATTTTATTTATGAGAAGTCACATGATTTAATGAATGATTCAATTATTATTGGTTCTTTCATTGTTTTAGTCTTTTAGATTCTTCCAAGATAATAAAATATTATATATATAGAATGTTGTCTTTCTAATTGAAGAAGTATTTATACCGTAAGAAAAGAATGTTATGTAAAAGGAGGTGGGTGATCCATGGCTTCACTTGAGATATCTTAAAACTTAAAAGGTAATGATTGCTTAAAGCAAAAGAAAGAATAAGTTGGCGTCGCCCGGACTCGAACCGGAGACCTTCAGTGTGTTAGACTGACGTGATAACCAACTACACCACGACACCATTTGATGATCTTCATAAATACTTATATAATACAAACAAGTATTATAATGCATCCATGAATATTGAATATACCAATGTGGCTCTGGCCTTTGGAACCCCGAAAAGTGAAAACGGAAAACCCCCAAAATCTTAAAACTGTTGTAAAATAAATATAAAATAGAAAAGAAAGAAGTAATATAAAATAAGAAATATAATTAGATAAATCTAGTAATAATATTCACTATGATTTTAATATAAGAATGATTAATATATTATTAATATTATATGATGTAGTATATATATATATATATAAGAAAGAGAGAAGTATTCGTAAAGAGAGAGTATTGATTTATTTATTGTTTTTAATTGTATGTATTACTTTATATTAAGATCTTATTTATAGGCATATACATGGATATCATTTTCAAACATTATTTAATATGATTCTCTTTGAAAACCTGAGACTTGTGAAAAATGGGCATCCACCTCAGGCAATCTTATCACAACACTCCTCTTTGGATGACCATTTAGGATTATGCCTCATTAAAACCTTACTAAAGAAAAATCCAATGGAAAAAAAATTTTAGTGAAAAAAAAGAGTACAAAATTCTTTGTGATGGGGACTGCCTCATTAAAAACCTTGTCAAGAAAAACCCAAAGGAAAAAAAACCCTGACCAAGGAAAAAAGAGTACAGTCTCCCCCTCTTGTCGACATCATTTTATGTCTCGAAATCGGAACATCACAATCTCATGTACCAAACTTTCAAAGGAGGATTTTGGGAGTGACTTTGTAAATAAATCTACCAGATTGTCACTTGAGCAGATCTGTTAGACATCAATTGTCCCTTGATTTTGAAGATCATGAGTGAAGAAGAATTTGGGAGAAATATGCTTTGTTCTATCACCTTTGATGTACCCTCCTTTAAGTTGAGCAATGCATACTATATTATCTTCAAACAGGACAGTTGGAGCTATCTTATGATCAATCAGTCCACATGATGACAGAATATATTGGATCAAAYTCCGGAGCCAAAAACACTCGCGACTTGCTTCATGAATCGCTAGTATTTCGGCATGATTAGAGGATGTTGCAGCAATCGTCTGTTTCGTGGACCTCCATGATATAGCTGTACCACCATATGTAAACAGGTATCATGTTTGAGATCTCCCTTTATGTGGATCAGACAAGTAGCCAGCATCTGCATAGCCAACTAGTTGTGACTTAGATCCATAGGGATAAAACAATCCCATATCAACCGTTCCATGAAGATATCGAAAGATTTGCTTGATTCCACTCCAATGTCTTCTGGTTGGAGAGGAACTATACCTTGCTAGTAAATTCACCGCAAATGATATGTCAGGTCGCGTATTATTAGCAAGATACATTAGCGCTCCATTAGCGCTCAAATGGCACTAAGATATGGTACTTCTGAACCAAGGATATCTTCATTTTCTTCTTTAGGACAGAATTGATCCTTCTCCACATCCAAAGATCTTACGATCATTGGGGTACTCAAGGGATGTGACTTATCCATATAAAATCTCTTCAATATCTTTTCTGTGTATGTTGTTTGATGAATAAACATCCTATTTTTTGTATGCTCGATCTGCAGGCCGAGACAAAATTTAGTCTTTCCAAGATCTTTCATCTCAAATTCTTCTTTTAGAGTTTTTATAATTGTTGGAATCTCTTCCGGAGTTCCAATGATATTTAAATCATCAACGTACACAGCAATTATAATGAACCCAGATACAGATTTCTTTATGAAAACACATGGCAGATATCATCATTCTTAAATCCGTTTTTGGCCAGATACTCAGTAAGACGATTATACCACATTCGTCCAGATTACTTTAGACCATATAAAGATCTTTG
>QBTX01001660.1:0-28686 GCA_003063285.2 Arachis monticola | reverse complement strand
ATTTCCTCATGCTCTTGTTGAGGTCCATGAGTGGGCTCTCTTGTTTGCTCCATTCTTTTCTTAGTAATGGGCTTGTCCTCATCAATGAGGATGTCTTCCTCTATGACAATTCCAACTGAATTGCATAGGTGACAAATGAGATGAGGGAAGGCTAACCTTGCCAAAGTAGAAGACTTGTCCGCCACCTTGTAGAGTTCTAGAGATATGATCTCATGAACTTCTACTTCTTCTCCATTCATGATACTATGAATCATGATAGCCCGGTCTATTGTAACTTCAGACCGGTTGCTAGTAGGAATTATGGAGCGTTGGATGAACTCCAACCATCCCCTAGCCACTGGTTTAAGGTCAAGCCTTCTTAGTTGGACTGGCTTGCCTCTTGAATCTCTCTTCCATTGAGCACCTTCGACACAAATGTCCATAAGGACTTGGTCCAACCTTTGATCAAAGTTGATCCTTCTAGTGAAAGGGTGAGGATCTCCTTGCATCATAGGCAAGTTGAATGCCAACCTCACATTTTCTGGACTAAAATCCAAGTAGTTCCCCCAAACCATTGTGAGTCAATTCTTGGGGTTTGGGTTCACACCTTGGTCATGGTTCCTAGGGATCCATGCATTGGCATAGAACTCTTGAACCATTAAGATCTCGACTTGTTGAATGGGGTTGGTGAGAGTTTTCCAACCTCTTCTTTGAATCTCATGTCGGATCTCCGGATATTCACTCTTTTTGAGCTTGAAAGGGACTTTGGGAATCACCTTCTTCTTGGCCACAACTTCATAGAAGTGGTCTTGATGGACCTTTGAGATAAATCTCTCCATCTCCCATGACTCAGAGGTGGAAGCAATTGCCTTCCCTTTCCTCTTTCTAGAGTTTTCTCCGGCCTTAGGTGCCATTAGTGGTTTTGGAAAACAAAAAGCTTTAGCTTTTCCCACACCAAACTTAGAAGAATTGCTCGTCCTCGAGCAAAAGAAGAAAGAAAGGAGTAGAAGAAGAAGGAATGGAGGAGATGGAGGGGGGTGTGTGGTTCGGCCATGGTAAGGTAGGTGGGGTTTAATGATGGATGGATGTGAGTGGTGAAGAGAGTATAGAGAAGAGGGTAAGATTTGATAGGTGAGAGGTATTTGGGGAAGAGTTAATGATGGGATTGGGCAAGGGTATTTGGGGAAGAGTGTTATGGAAATGTGTGAAGAGGAGAGAAGAAGAGGTGGGGTAGGTGGGGATCCTGTGGGGTCCACAGATCCTGAGGTGTCAAGGAAATTGAGTCCCTGCACTATTCTGGCGTTTAAACGCCCATTCTGTGCCAATTCTGGCATTTAACGCCAGCTCTGCTACCTTTCCTGGCGTTAAATGCCACTCTGCTGCCCATTTCTGGCGTTAAACGCCAGCCAGATGCCTATTTCTGGCGTTTAACGCCAGCCTGTGCCAGACAGCCCTTTCTGGCATTAAACGCCCAGAGTGCTACCCATTCTGGTGTTTAACGCCCAGAATGCTGCTAGGCTGGGCATTAAACGCTCATTCTGCTATCCTTACTGGCATTTAAACGCCAGTAAGCCTGTCCTCCAGGGTGTGCTATTTTTAATGCTGTTTTTCATTCTATTTTTGATTTTTCAGTTGTTTTTGCGACTTCACATGATCATCAACTTAAAGAAAACATAAAATAACAATGGAAAATAATTAAATAACATTGGGTTGTCAGAGTGGTTTTGCTTAGAAATTCTCTGTATTGTGCTGAGAAGATGATGGGAAAAGGTTTGCTATTGCCAAACATGCTCTCTCACCTTATGTATTATTAGAGCTTGATTAGCATCTTGTTGATTCTTAACATGAGAGATTAGCGATGATTCTCTCCATTGAAGGATTATAATGTTTCCATAATTTCCCATGTAATTCACTCTTTGCATTGCGGGTTCTCAGATCATAAGCTTCTTCTCAGAGGAATGCTTCCTTAGTACTGCCTGTTGTAGCTTGCATTCCAGTATAGCTCTGAGAAATCATATTAACTTACTGAGTCAATATTTTATCTAGAGCCAATATGGGATTCAGAGTCATCAACTTCAAGAACTCATTTCTCTGAGTTGTCCATATATTCACAGGATTCCTTTCAGAAGTGTACATGGAAACTGGTTATATGCAACCATTTCAATAGAGTCCTGGGCTTCTGAGGCATCTTCTATCAGATGAAGAGATATCCAGCACGAGAGTGATCCTAATGACATCTGGACAATTTAGTAACAGGACCATCGATAAATATACATAGATGCTCCAGCTTCTGAAACATGGTCAAAGGAACCTTCCTGACAAACTTGTATATTTCCAAGCCTTCAAGAGGGATTCACCTCTTCTATCTGAAGGTTTGGACTTCCACTCTGAAGCTTACTCAACTTTTGAGGTGGAAGAAGTATTTGCCAGAGAGATATTACAAACTTTTTTCCTAAGTTTTTCAGGCTATTCTTTAGGTTTGTGAGTCCACCATGTCCTAGCTCTGTCTCTTACAGAAGGGCAAAAGCATAAGCTGTGCCTTCGATGGAGTTAACCCCATTGGTCTTAACAGTGTCAACATATTTGGAAAATTCAGCAAAACTGATGAGGATCTCAAATGGAGATCCTGAAAACTTGCATTATGCGTGCATAGAGAAACTAAGTTGAGCTTAAGCTCAAAGTTGTATGCTCAATTCCAGGCATTGAGAGTGCTCCTGCCACAGAATCAAAAAGAGGGTGGCATAAACAGATCACCAGAGCTCTTCGCCTGCATCTCCACATTGGTTTTGTTTTAGCCATCTCTTCTATGCTTTTTCGAAAAATTTGTCGAGGGTCCGTCTCCAGGAGTTGTCTTTAGCTTCACTTAGCGTTCCTCTTCTAGATCCTTTCAGGATTCCTGATCAGCTTCAACAAGATGGTCTTTTCTCCTTGCTCCTGCTCATATGAAAAAGAAAAAGAACAGAAAAGAATAAAGTGGAATCCTCTATGTCACGTATAGAATGATTCCTGTATCGTGAGTAGAAGAACCGAATAGAAGAGAAGGAACATTCTAGCACAGCAAAGAGGGAGAGTGCGATATAAGAGAGGATGTGTGTATGAATATGAACATACAAAGAGGGAGAGACGGATTCGAATTATAGAACGAAGTTTAAGTAAAATATAAAAGAATAAAAGAAAAAAAATGAAAAAATTGATTTAATATTAATTATTAGTTGAAAAATAAAAAACATTTGTTTTATTTGTAAGAAAGAATAAAGAAAAAAAGGAACAATAAAAGTAAATTGAATAATAATTTAATAAAGATTTTGTGAAAAAGTGGTTAAGTGCATATTTTAGCAAAAGATTTGAGAGAGAAAGTAGTTTAGGTGTTTTGAAAATGATAAAAAAAAAAAGAAATAATAACTAAAACTCAAACAAAAATGTTAAGTGGTTAATTGATAAAGATTTGAAAAATAAATTGTTGAAAAGATAACAAGGTTAAGAGAAGATTTTTAAAATTAGTTTTGAAAAATAATATATGATTGAAATCTTATAAAATTTAAAGAAGATTTTTTGAAAAGGAAATTAAAAAGATTTGGATTTTTTTGTAATTAATAGTTGATTAGCTTGACTAAACAAACTAAAGATATGTTTAGAATATAAAGAGTGATCTTTCTTATAGGCAAGTAACAACTTGAAATTTTTTAAAAAAAAGAAATAAAAAATTTTTTAGAAAATAGGAAATAAAAAAAGAACAAAGATTTGTGAAAATCAAATTTATAAAGTTTTTTTTTGAAAAAAATGAAAAACATTTTGTTTTTGATTTTTGAAAAGATTTTTTAATCTGGATAAAATTAAATTTGACAATTGAAAAAATCAAGAAAAACCATAATTTTAAAAAAAACTCTTTTGATCATTTCATTTTTAATTATGAATTATGAGTAAATAAGGAAAGAGATTGATTTAACAAAAAAATTTAATGAGGAAAGAGAAAACATCCAAATGTAAACTATGACATAAAATTATGAATCCCAAAAACAAGAAACTATGCAAGAACCATTTGGAAGCTGAAGATGAAAACACGCAAGACACTTTGAAGGATCATGAGATGAACATCAAGACATAGTTTTGGAAATTTTTTTAAGAATAAGAATTTAGATGCAAGACACCGAAACTTAAAAGTGTCTTATACTTTATGAAATAAGAAGTTCAAATCATATACAAAACAAGAAAGACAACAATATAAGAAAAAACAGACAAATAACAAAGACATCATCAGAAAACTTGAAACATTGAAAGACATTCATGCATGTGTTCTCGAAATTTTATGACAAATTAAAATATGAATATACACCAAACTTAAAATTTGACACTAGACTCAAACAAGAACACAAAAATTTTTGTTTTATGGATTTTTAAATCTTTTTTTATTTTTCGAAAAATTAATTTGAAAGAGAAAAAAGAAATTCAAATTTTAATACGAAATCCAGAATCATGCAATGAGTCCTAGAACTTCAGTCTAAAAGATTACAATGGCTAGCCGAGCTTCAGCAAGACATTACATCACAACCAAATTGGAATGGGATCAAAATAGCTCCTTGGTATGATAAATCAATTTGAAAACTTAGAGTTCGTTCTTAAAAATTCTGAAGGCATTAGAATAATTTATTTATCTTATATTTTTCGAAAATAATAAAAATTAAAAAGCTAAACATAAAATACAAATTACTAATATGAGCAAACAAGATACCGTCAGTTGAGTCCAACGACTCCGAACAATCCCGCAAATGGCGCCAAAAACTTGTGCACGAAATTGTGATATCAATGGTGCCAAAAAACGTGGTACACACATGTGTATTCCCGCAATGGCTCTAAATTTTGCCAATTACACTTCGCGACAACTAACCGCAAGTGCACTGGGTCGTCCAAGTAATAAACTTACGCCTAGTAAGGGTCGATCCACGGAGATTGGTCGCTTTAAGCAGCTATTGTCATCCTTCGTAAATTCATCAGGCGACTCAAATGGTATAAGGTTATGATAATTAAATTAAATAAATATAGAAATAGGATAGATAATACTTATGTACATCATAACAGTGAATTTCAATAGAGGTCTTGGAGATGCTCATTTGTTGCTTCAGAACCTCTGCTTTCATATTTCTCTACTTCCAACCATGCGTCTAAGCTGTAATCCTCTTGGATCTCATTGCGACGAGCGTATGATCGAGCTCTTGGATAACTCATTAACGCGGGCTGTCACTGGCAGGGCTAATCTTATCGATGTCGGTCTGAAGCGTCAGAAGAGGACGATGTCCTTTTCGCACTGTCACTTGTCTCCACATCTCGCTAGTTTGAAGCTCGTCGACAGTCAAGTTCCTTCCCAGATCCTACTGAAAAGTAATACCACAGACAAGGTCAACTTTCCGGACTGCCTGGATTAACCTACTCGAATACAGACAAGTGTTAGGACTTTCCTGTGATCCAAGAATGATGCCGAACTAATTCTGCCTTAATCCAAGGTTTCTGATCTTACGTTAGGAAACCGTGCAAGAGCAATACTCCAGCTGGCGCCAAATGACCTATGTTGGAACATCATGTAGACTCTGGCTTGTGATGGTCATACGCACGCGCTTGCCATTAAGCGAGTAGCATCAAGAATTGGTGATGTGCTACGGGTACCCCTTCATTTGACTTAACTGAATAAGTAGCGAGAGTATATCAACTGGAGAAAGAAGTAGTGCATGAATGAATGATAAAAACGTGGTAATCGCAATTATTAATTCTGAGAGACCAGGGCAGAGCTGCCACACCTTAATTCTCTGTGGGTGTAAAAACTCCACGTAAAATATTATAAGTAAGAATATAAGTACTAGGAAAGTGCGTAGAGGCCAGCCTCCAAGCTGTATCGGTAAATGCATCAAAAGCTCTCAGCTAAACGTCCCAAGAAGTGTAGAATAAACCTCTAAATGTTTATTTAACTAGCGTCACGAACTATACTGGTTTACAGATAAATGAGTAACTACACGTGCACGAATAGTGTAGAAAATTCACTTCGGGGCCACTTACTGTGTGCTTGGCTGAGCAATGTGTGTTTGTCGTGCTTAGGGCTCTTCTTGGAGTTAAATGCTAGTTTGGTGCCCAGTGGTGGGCGTTATATACCAGATTCTATCCAGTTTGCGGCGTTTTACGCCAGGAATCTGCTTGGGCCTGCATCTTGGAACGCAAGTTGCATCAAATTTGGCAAAGTATATAGATATTATATATTTTATTGGCTCGATATAGAGGAATGGTCTATTTCCAACGCAATAAGAGCGCGGCAATTGGGCTTAGTGCGTCCGAAAATCCATCTGAGTGTAGGGAGCAGATCCAATAGCATCTGCAGTCANTTAATCATGTGACTCATTGAACCTTCTTGGCAATCATGATTGATTGAACACAATCCCTTGGTGATTCAACCCTCAGATCTTGATCAATAGCCAATTCCTTGGTCTAATTTCATCAAGAGAGATAAGCTTGGTCCCTGATTATACCACACATCATCAATTAGATCAAGATAGGGAGGATATACTGTCACCATATCCGAACACCAAAAAACCCGATCCAACAAGTGTGAGAAGTGGTCCAGCCATGGTGTTCAATGTTTCATTTTCCAAGTTTCTTATGAACCTCATTTTGCATTAAACCTCTTCCAAATGTATTGAACTACTAAGCATTAAAACGGCAATTCCTTCTAGCAATCAAAGTATACAGCATATAGAGAGCAAGAAATTCACTATCCATTAAATCTCATCAAGTACAAAGACCGTCCTTCTCAACGAGTGAGGGATTATAGCCTACTTTATAGCTCAACGAAGAAAAGTACACGCAGATGGGAAGAAGATGAATGTGAAAAGTTAATTATTTAACTAAATTAAAAAATACAAAATTTTACTCAACTCCAACAACCCATTCTCAGTACTTTCAGGGAATTATTATACTACTCCTAGTACTAGAATAAAGAAATACAAAAATGAGAAAGAAAAATACAATTTGGAGGGAAAAGAAACTGCAAACGTGACTTCCAGCTTGGCGTGTGATAGGCGTTTAAGTGGCCGTGCCACGCCCAGCCTCAATTTGGTCTTGGCGCGCCACACGCTCCAACTCTCTCAAGTGGCCACGCCCCATGTGTTGTGTTACACCTCGTGCCTGCCTTTCATTGGCCCGTGGCATGCCCAGGGCTTCTTAAGGCTTGGTGGCCTGGCGTGCTACGCCTTCGAAGCCAAGTGGCACACCCAGACATTTCTTTCTTCTTCTCTTCTGGAAGTGTGAACGTGTCTGGCACGCCTAGGGTCTGCTGACTAGCGGATAATTTAATACGCTTTTTGGCATAGTTTTTTAGTAATGTTTTTAGTGGATTAGTTACTTTTAGGATGTTTCATTAGTTTTATGTAATTTCATTTCTGGACTTTACTATGATTTTGTGTTTTTTTTCTGTGATTTAGGTATTTTCTGGCTGAAATGAGGGAGCTGAGCAAATTCAGATTCAGGCTAGAAGAAGGACTGCTGAGCTGTTGGATTCTGACCTCCTGCACTCAAAGTGGATTTTCTGGGAGCTACAGAACTCAAAATGGCGCGCTTCTAATTGCTTTGGAAATAGACATCCGGGCTTCCAGAAATATATATAGTCCATACTTTGGCTGATTTAGACGACGCAAAGAGCGTTGAACGCCAGTTCTATGGCTGCTAGTCTGAGTAAACGCCAGAAACACGTAGCGAGAGTTGAATGCCAGAAACCGTTAGAAAACTGGCGTTCAACTCCAAAGAAGCCTCTGCACGTGTAACATTAAGCCTCAGCCCAAGCACAGCACCAAGTGGGCCCCAGAAGTGATTTATGCCATCTATTACTTTACTTCTGTAAACCCTAGTACTAGTCTAGTATAAATAGGACTTTTTATGTATTAACATCATGACTTTTAGTTTCATAGATCAGCTTGGGGTGTTGGATGCTGTCTTTAACTTATTGATTTAGTCTAAAACTGGTACTTGAGCTGAGTTCTAGCACTCATGTAAGGTGGGAGCTCTTACTGTGTCTCATGATTTAATGCCAAAGTTCCTGTTTTCTCATTCAATTCAGACGTTTTCCCTTCTAAGATATCCTTACGATCAGATGATGAATTGATGATTATGTGACAGCTCATCATCATTCCTCACTCAGAACGCGTGCCTGAAACCACTTCCGTTCCACATAGAACATGAAGAATATCTCTAGATATCTATACTAGGACGAGGATGAATAGTCTTCGTGGTAATAAGCTGATTAGAAACTGGAGCCATCTCTGAGATTCGGAAAGTTCAAACCCTTTCTGGTGCGTTATTCCGGTAGGATTCATGGGATGAATGAGCTGTGACGAGACTTCATACTCGACGAGTGCTGGGCGTAATGACAGACGCAAACAGGAGTGTAAATCCCATTCCAGGCTAGATTGAAACTGCCAGATGATTAGCCTGCGTGACAGAGCATTTGGGACATTTTCACGAGAAGATGGATGGTAGCCATTGACAACAGTGATGTGATAAACCCCAATTTGGTGTTTATTTGTGCTTATTTTGAGGGATTTTTTTATCACTTTTTCTCACATTTATTCAATGAAATAGCAGGTTTTGTAATTCTTCCGCTTGATTGTGCTTAAATGTGAAACATGCTTTTTAGGCCCATAAAATAGCTAAATTTAATTCACTTTAATTCCCTTGAGGCCTTGATATGTTTGTTTGAAGTAATTTCAATGTTCATAGGCAAGTATTGGATGGAAGAAATGAGGAGAAAAGCATGCAAGGTGGGAGAACTCATGAAGAAATGACGGAACCGTAAAGCTGTCAAGCCGACCTCTTCGCACTCAAACGACCATAAATTGAGCAATAGAGGTTCCAAAGAGTGCAGTTTCAGTTGCGTTGGAAAGCTAACATCTGGGGGCTTTCGATAATAATATAAAATTTGCCATATGTTGCTTCGCTTTCAGGGGCGCGGCAACCGCACTTTGCGCGCGCGCGACCGATACTGTCCGTGGCCCACTTTATTGAAATCGCCCCTAGAATTTTGGCACCTCATTTTGGGCCCAATCCAACCCATTTTTGACTGCTATTGAACCAAGGATTGAGGGGGGAAAGAACCAAGTAGTCATGTTTAGTTTTTTCCTCATGGTTTTTAGGGTGAATTCTAGAGAGAGAAGCTTTCCCTTCTCTCTAGAATTTGGGTAGTTTAGGTTTAATTTTCTTAAATCTAGTTTTAATTCGGTGTTTTTGATTTAGTTTCTCCTTTTAATTTCTTGTTGTTACATCTCTACTCTTCTATGGTTTTTACTTGTTATTTCCTTTATTTTGTCTCTTTTATGTTTATGAACTCTGTTGATTTGGTTTTTTCTTTAATGAGATTTGATGTTTGATGTTTCTTTTGATGTTGATTTGAGTTGTTGATTTACTTTTCTTGCAATTGGTGTTGTAGAGTTTTATTATTCTTGCACATTTTATTATGCTTTCCATGTAAGCCTTCAAAGTGTTTGACAAATGCTTGGAAGGATGTTAGAGGAGAATTTTATGCTCTTGGCTTTGGAAAGGGTAATTAGGTGATATTGAGTCATGAAAACCAACTCATGTTGGTGATCTAGAGTTGTTAGATAATATTAATTAAAAAAAAAAAAAAAAATTTTCACTAATTTTAATTAGTGGTTGATTAGGACTTATGAATATTGGTTTTCATTTGACGCTAATCTTTGATAGTTTAATTATAAGTTGGTTAGGACTTTTTGGATTGAGATTAGCTAGTTCTTTAGACTTTCTTCTCCCTATTTTGTTTTGAAAACAAAAAAAAAAAAAATTTCTTTGTTTATATTTGTGACATGATTTTTTTTTTTTTTTTTTTTTTTTTTTTGTTTATAGTATAAACAAGATAAATTCATCATGCATGACTAGGATAGAAAGCCTATGATCTCAATTCTTGCCATGAATGTCTCTTTATTAACTTGCTTTCTTTTAATTACTTGCTCATTACTTTTCTTGTCTTTTTATTTTATTGCCCCTCTAATCAAACCAAAACCCCCCTTACATCCTTCATAGCCAATAAGCATACATTTTATTGTAACTCTTCGTGAGACCGAACCGGAGTCCAAATACTCCGGTTATTTTCTTATTAGGGGTTTGTTTCTTTGTGACAACCAAATTTTTGATTGAAAGAGGATCTTGATTGGTGTTGGAAACTATACTTCACAAACGAGACTTCATTAGTTAAATTCTAAACCGTCCAAGAGTTCGCTCATCATGAGCCCCTTACAGTAAAGCTTGCCATGGATAGGATTGAAGATTGGATTGGATGAAGACAGAGGAAAAAGAGAGTCCAGAGGAACGAAGGCATCTCTATACACTTACCTGCATTCTCACCAATGATAATACTAGTATTTCTATCTTTATTTTCTGGTTTACTTTATTATTTTATTATTTCGAAAACTCTATAACCATTGATATCGCCTGACTGAGATTTTACAAGGTGACATAGCTTGCTTCAATACAACACTCTCCGTGGGATTCGCCCCTCACTCACCTGTAAGGGTTTTATTATTTGGACGACCAGTGCACTTGCTGGTTAGTTGTGCGAAGTTGTGAAGTTATCTTTGGAACATGGTATTGTGCACCAGTTATTGGCGCCACTGCCAGGGAGAAAGCAAACAACAAATTTAGCAAACCTCAGAGTAATAATTTCGCATACCAAGCGGTTTTTGGCGCCGTTGCCGGGCTTGTTCGAGTTTGGACAACTGACGGTTCATCCTGTTGCTCAGATTAGGTAATTTTTCTTCTTATTTTGTTTCAAAAGTTTTCAAAAATTTTTCAAAATATATTTTCTTCTTTTTTGTTTTTTCCCAATTAATATTTGCAAAAAATCATTTCCAAAAAAATATATATATATTTTCCTTCAGATTTTAAGAAATGACATTCTAGTGTTTCATGAAGCATGTAGAAGCCTGGCTGAATGTAAGAGCCCATTCCTAATTCATTTAGACTAAGGCTTCCAAACCATCATCCCAAGAGGAAGCTAGCTGTTCCTATTCCACTTGCTGTTGTATGACTGATTTGTATCTTCTAAAGCTAGCTGGCTATTAAGCCATGTCTAACCCTCAGATTGGAGCTTTAGACTAAGAGGCACAAGATTCCTAGAATTCATATTAAACAATTTTGGAAATCTTATTTTCTTTTTCAAATTAATTTTCGAAAAATCCAAAAAAAAATTTAAAAAATCATAAAAATCAAAAATATTTTGGTGTTTTTGTTTGAGTCTTGAGTCAGATTTTAAGTTTGGTGTTCCAATTGCATGTTCATCTTGCTTTTTCGAAAAATCATGCATTCATAATGTTTTTTTTTTTTTTTTTTTTTTTTATTTTTGATAGTCTTCTTGTTTGATCTTGATTGTTTTTTATGTTTTTTTGTGTCTTTTCTTATTTTTCATGTGCATTTTTGCAATCATAGTGTCTGAACATGAAAGGTTTCTAAGTTTGGTGTCTTTGGCATGTTTCCTTTGCATTGAAAAATTTTTCAAAAAATAATGTTCTTGATGTTCATCATGACCTTCAAAGTGTTCTTGGTGTTCATCTGGACATTCATAGCATTCTTTGATGCATTCATTGTTTTGATCATAACTTTCAATGGCATTGAGTCTTTTTCATGGTTTTCTCTCTCTCCATTAAAAATTCAAAATATAAAAAATATCTTTCCCTTGTTTTCTCTTCATAAATTTCGAAATTTGAGCTGACTTTTTCAATAACTTTTTAAAATTTAAGTTGTTTCTTATGAGTCACAATCACATTTTCAATTTAAAATATCTTATCTTTTTCAAATCTTTTTCAAAAATCAATTTTTTTCATTTTTCTTATGTCATTTTCGAAATATCTTCAACATTAATGTTTTGATTCAAAATTCAAGTTTGTTACTTACTTATTAACGAAAGATTCAACCTTTAAGTTCTAGAATCATATCTTGTGATTTTCTTGGTGAAATAAGAGTCATTAATTGTGATTTTTAAAATCACCTTTTTCAAAACTAATTTTCAATCATAATCTTTTCAAAAAATATCTTTTTATCTTATCTTTTTAAAATCAATTTTTTTTTTTTTTTTTTTTTTTTTTTTTTTTTATTTTTTCAAAAATTGATTTTTTGAAAAAAATCTATTTTTACTAATCTTATTTTTATCTTCTCAATTGATTTTCAAATTTGTTTCAACTAACTAATTTTTTATTTTATAAGAATTTTGTTTCTTAATCTTTTTCAAAACACCTAACTACTCTTCCTCTCCTAATCTTCCATTTAACCCATTTTTCTAAAATTTTTTCAAAAAAATTCTTTTTAATTAATTAATTGTTTAAATTTCAATTTTAATTTTAATTCTCCCTTTAATTTTCGAATCATTAACTCCTTTTTCAAAAAAAAAAAAAAAATTTCGAAAATTCTCTTTCTCTCTCTATCCTCTTCTATTATTATTTATTCATTTACAACACTTCTTCTTCATCTCTAAATCAATTGTCTTATCCTCACATTGTGTTTGGAATTATCCATTCTTCTTCACTCTTATTCCTTTTCTTCTTACTACTAACAACCAAGGAACCTCTTATACTCTGGTAAAAAGGATCCCTATTATTAATTTTTCTGTTCCTTCTCTTTCATATGAGCGGGAGCAGGACAAGAACATTCTTGTTGAAGCAGATCCTGACCTGAAAGGACTCTGAAAAGGAATTAAGAAGAAGCTAAAAAAAAAAAACATTCAGAAGAACACCTTACAGGAATTTTCGAACAAGAGAACGAGATGGCAGCCGAAAATAATAATAATGGCAAGGAGGATGTTGGTGACTTTACTGCACTAAATTCCATATACATGGAAAAAGAATCTCAATTCCTACCATTAGAGCAAACATTTTGAGCTGAAACCTCAATTATTTTCTCTAATGCAACAAAACTGCAAGTTTCATGGACTGTCCAATCTGAGAATCCTTTTTTAGTTCTTAACTGAATTTTGCAGATCTGTGCTACTGTTAAAGACTAATGGAGTAGATCCTGAAGTCTACTGGCTCATGCTTTTCCGTTTGTTGTAGAGACAGAGCTGATATTGTTGGATTTTCTCAACCTAAAAGATAGCCTGAACTCTTGGGATAAGCTGGTCAGGCTTTCTTAGCCAAGTTTTTTTCTTCCTCAAAAGTGCGTAAGCTTAGAGTGGATGTTCAAACCTTCCAGCAAGAAAGAGGTGAATCCTCTATGAGCTTTGGGAGAGATACAAGGAACTGACCAAAAAGTGTCCTTTCTGCATGCTTTCAGAATGGACCATCCTGGAATTATTCTATGATGGTCTGTCTTTATTAGCTAAGATGTCATTGGATACTTCTGCAAGGTGGATCAATTACCTAACGAAAACCTGCAGAAGCTCAAGAACTTATTGACATGGTTGCTAATAACAGTTCATGTAACTTCTGAGAGGAATCCTCTGAGTATGGGAGCTCAGAAGAAAGGGAGTTTCCTTGAAATTGATACTCCTAAATGCCATAATTGGCTCAGAACAAAATATGCCTCAGCAAGTCAATATGATTTCTCAAGAGTCTGAATGGAATGCAAGCTGCACCCAATAGTACTCAAGAGGCTCTTCTGAAGAAGAGGCTTATGATCCTGAGAAACCTGCAATAGCAGAGGGGAATTACATGGGTGACCATATGGAAACACCTTATAATCCTCATGGAGAAATCACTCTCGTCCTGGAAGGATCCACAAAAGCCTCACAAGGCTTTAATAATTGGTGGATTAGAAATAGGTTTAGCAATAGCAAAGCTTTTCCATCATCCACTCAGCAACAGACCGAGAACTCTTAACAAAATACTCTAAATTTTGCCACTAGTCCCCCCTCCCCTTGAAATTCTAAATCCTAGGGCCCACTGTGAGTTTCAATGGAATGAAACAAGGTTTCTCCATTTAGAAATTTTGGAGCATAGTGGGCCAGTTGAGTAAAAGGATCACTTGATACCTCCAAGTACTCTCCCAAGGTTAATACAGAAGAAAATCCAAAGGAGGAGTGCAAGGCCGTTGAATGACCCATCATGGCGAACGCCCACAAGAGGAAGAGAATGACGTGAATCCTAGTGAGTAAGACCTCCTGAGACGTCAGTGATCAATAAGGAGTTTCCTCTGAGGAACCAAAGGACTATGAGGCTCATCTAGAGGACTATAGAGATTCCATTAAAACCTCCTTATGCCATCATGGTTCTGTGAGGCCATTTTCTTCTGAAGAAATGGAGGATGTCACAAGAACAAGTTTGCCCAAGTTTTCTTGGTGCACTCATGAAGCTGAATGCCAATTTATTTGGTAATGAGACTTGTGGAGATGAACCTCTCCTATTCACCAATGAACTAAATGCATTGATAACTGAGATTGGGGCCTCAGAAGAAACAGGATCCTGGACAGTTCCTAATACCTTGGTCCATAAGGCAATGGACCTTTTGAGAAGGCACTGTGTGACCTTGGGTCAGGAATAACCTCATGCATCTCTGTAATGGAGAAACTGGAGGAATCTTTGAGGTACAGCTACTAAAATCCCTCATAGAGATGGCAGACATTTCCAGAAAACAGGCTTATGGACAAGTAGAGGACATATAAGTAAAGGTTGAAGGCCTTCACATCCCTGTTGATTATAATCCTAGATATTGGGAAGGATGAGGATGATCCATCATCTTGGAAGACCCTTTCTATCAGCAAGATGTGATTGATGTTTGACAGAGGTGAACTAAGTCTTCAATGTTAAGGAATCTTGTGTTAAACAAGTCTCTTTGAGCTTTCTAATTCCACTTGAATATGGGCTACTGGAGACGGATGGTCAACTTAGAACTCTTTGTGGCATTAAGAGTAAGAGGAAGATGGTTAGTGGTTGGAGTTGTCAAGCAAAGTTCAACATGGTTGCATACTYAAAGTTTAAATGCAAAGGTTGGTGTAAAGCTCAACTGAATGGGTCTAGGAAGTTGTTTGGACGCTTCATTGAGAATTCTAAAGCTGAACCACCCGGATGGAATCATGATAATCAACTTGAAGACGGGTGTAGAAACAAGATTTGGGACCCCGGAGGCCATTGGAATTACAATCATTGGTGGAGATTCCTGGATGAGTTCAAGCACAAGCCACCATAACAGAAAGCTCACCAAATGTCCAACTTAAGGACTTTAACTAAAAGTGCTACGTGGGAGACAACCCACCATGGTATGATCGTTCCTTTTTCATTTTTATTTAGTTTTATTTGTTTTCGAGTTTTATTTTATTGAACCTGGAATTTTGCATAAAATTCATATTAGCATTGTATTCTGCATACTGCATTTAAAAAAAAAAATTTTACGCGACGCGACCGCATCATTGACGCGTCCGCGTCGCAGGTGTTGGGAGAGACTAATAAAACGAACAGATAGTCACGCAAGAGCGTGGCTGGAGAAGTGCCAGTGGCACAAATCGTCCCACGCGACCGCGTCACTCACACGGCCGCGTGACCAGGATTTCGAGGTCAAAGTGGTGCACATCCGAAAGTTGTGCTAGAGTGGTGCTGGACTGGCGCTGGACGCGCAGTCCCTCTCACGCGACCGCGTGCCCCACGCATCCACGTCATACCCCAATAAATGGCCAATCACGCGATCGCATGCCCCATGCGATCGCGTCACCCAATATTTGGCAATTAATGATTTTGAACAGAGAGTTGTGCGAGTGCGAGGCTGCCCTCGAGCTAGTAGCATAAAATGGGTCACGCGATCGCGTGACCGACGCGACCGCATCAATTAGTTTAAGCGCAAGTCGCGCGACCACATGCCCCACGCGTCCGCGTCGCTTCCGTCGCACAGCTTATCCTAATTTGCCAAATATCTTATCTTTTCTTCCCAATCCTAATTTTTCCTACCTCCTTTCTTACTTACTTCTTCTTCCGTTCTTTCCCCTCTCATTCTTCTTCTCTTTTATTTTATTTTACTTAATTTATTCGCATATTTCATACATTGCATCTTAATTTTGTGCATATTTTTATTTTCTTTTCTAAAATTCATTATTTTTTCCTTTGGTGTTAATTTTCTTATTTCACTGTTGCATCTTCTCTTGAATTATTTTATATGCTTAGAGACTTGTTTTATTCTGGTTAGGTAATATTATTTAAAACAATGCCAATATTTTATTCCTGCATCAATTTTGCATTGACATGAATTTACATTACCTCTCCTTACCCACACTCTCCCTCATTGTTACAAAATTTTACACCACTAATATGCCATGTGCTTCTATTGTTTTCTCACTTGCATGTTGTAACTACCATGTAATTGAGACCCTCATTTTTGGCATTAACCAACCCATGTTTTATTTGTTTTTTATCTTTGCTTTGGGTTACTTTTCTTCCCTTTTTCTTTCAGGATGGCCACCAGGAAGGGTCGAAGTGTAAAAAGTGTGAATTTACCAATTCGTGCACCAAACAGCTTTTACGGTACGTCATCGAGTCACGACGTACGCGTGGATAGGTGAACGTTGGCACTCCAATGTTGAGTCAAACGTCCTTCAGATAAAATGGACTTTCGGCGTTTTGAGCATTGTTTGACTCAACGTTGGGCCTAAAACGTTGACTCCAACTTCAATACCAGAAAAATATAATTGGCACACTCTTCTCCTCAATTGCATTTGGCGCCAACCCAATCAATCCCAACAAGGATCAAGAGGCCCAATCTAAGGCTCTGAAGGCTCAATTAAAGGCGTATAAATGGAGAAGAATTTGATTCAAAAGGGGAGTGAAGTAGGAAATTATAGTGGGAGGTAGTTAGCAGAATGGTTAATAAAATTACTTTTCCAAGTTTTTTCCTTCTGTACTCTTTTCTGCAAATTCTAGTTTCTGGTTTTACTTGAGCAATGAGGAACTAAACCCAAAATTCATTAGGGGGAGATCTATTAAATTCCAACATGATCAATGAAATCTTTCTTCTTTCTCAATTTTTTTTTTTTTTTTTTTTTTTTTTTTGTTTTTTTGATTGATGATTCATCCACTTCGGAAGGGGGTTGAATTCATTGAATGCTTTGTGTGAGCCTCGGAAGGGAATCACTTGCATTAGATCTGAAGCTCTATCATTCACAATTCTCATTACTAACAATATATTGGGAGGCAATTGGAGGTTTTGAGAATTTGTGTGGCGTACTGGATTAAGAGAAATTTCGGCTCTAACGTCTTCTCATGACAATTAGATCAAGGAATTGGCATATTGATTGTGATTAGAGAGATTCGGATTGCCAAGAATTGGGATCTAATCAATTCAATGCCACCATAGATCTACATAGATGATTGAGGAAGGAGTTGAGACCCAATATGATTATGGAGGATTGTAGTATCTCCAATCCCTGATGAATCATTTCTATAATTTTCCTTCATTTTCAAATTTTCTGATTCATTTTTCAAATTGAATTGTTTTTGCTGTTTGAATCTTTGCACCCGATCCCCTTTATAATTCATGCATTTTAAGTTTCCATAGCAGTAATTAATTATAATTTACATTTCTGCAACTTACTTTCCTGCATCCTGAGATTCAAACTATTACATTTCTTGCAATTTCAGTTTCGAGCTCTTTTAGATTTCTTGCCATTTAAGATTCACAATTTAAGTTTTTGCCCATTTAAAGTTTCAGTCAATTTACTTTCAGCAATTTACAATCTTGCAATTTATTCTGCTGTTAGTTCAATTCCACTCAAATCACCAATATTAGCTTAACTAAATTCATCACCATACTAAAAATTGCTTAATCCATTAATCCCTGGGGATCGACCTCACTCCCGTGAGTTATTATACTTGATGGCGACCCGGTACACTTGACCGGTTAATTTGTATGAATCGTTTCCCTCATCAAACACCCCTTAGCCTCTACTTGTCATACCTTCCCAAGCCTAGTTGCTTTTCTCAGCTCATTTCTCTTTAAGTTCATTCAAGTTTCTACAACATTAGTTCCTTATCTCCTTAGTTTTGAATGGTCCTCACTTGGTCTAGTCTCTTTACTCTTGTTTTGCACATACTCACCATAGATATCATATATGGAAACAAACTATCTTTATTGATGTTCATAAGACTTCAAATAACATTGCATTTTCTTTCTTGGTAAAGGACTCATTAAAGACTTCAGGACATAAAGAAACTAAGCAGTAAACACAAACTACCCTAACATTGAACTTATTATAAAACAGAAATTTTAAACATAAAGAAAAACTAAACAGAGTTTCAAAATATAAGAGTGTCACCATGGAACTCAACAACCTTGATGCTAGCTTCTCAGTTCATTGGCCCTTTCCCTTGTCTGTTCTTTTTGGAGGGGAGAGGAGTCATCATCACTTTTGGAAGATCCCTCTTTGCCTTTATGTCTTGGCTTCCAAAATCTCAGCCTTCTCATGGTAATTTCTTTCATCCTCCTTATGCTTGAGCCAGAATTTCCTTCTTGTTTGCCACTTAACTCACTCCATTCCTTGCATGAATTGGCTATCCGGGGTTCAAGGCTGCCACAGCATTACACAAGTGATTCAGCTTCGCTTGTGTGTTGATATCATATTGCCTCTGGAAAGTGGTTCTAGCATCATAAAGGAAGCCTAAACTCAGCAAGTTTCCTCTATGCCATTTGTTTTGTCCACAATTTTGTTAGGTGCCCTTGCATCTTCTCCCCAGTCAAAGCTGGTCTAGTTGCTCCTCATGTGTTCCATACTCCTTGAGTTGGGTTGTATGTTCTCATTCATTTGGTCCATTGTTGTTTGTTGTCCCTTGCAGTTGGTTGACATCCTCTCTCAGTTGGTGTATATCTCCCCTCATTTGATGTATGTCTCCATTTAATTGCTCCCAATTGAACCTTCAGGAAAATTATTGGTATTGTTGGTATGGTGGTGGTTAAGTGCAAGGTATGTGGTGGTTGATCTTCAGCGCTGTCTTTTGTTGTGGTTGCTCCTTGTGGGTACATGGGACATGAGCTCTGGTGCTGCCCTCCTCCTCTAAGTAGGTGAACAGCCACCACTTGGCCATTTTTCTTGGAGGTTAAAGGGCTTGTCTTGATCCACATAGCACTCTTGTCAATGATCTTTCTCACCGCTCAATCACTATAGCCTTTGATGATGCTAGGGAATGCCAACTTGAGCTATCCCTTGGTGCTTTCAGCACCCTGTTGATGTTGCTGGATCATCTCCCCAACATTCATATTTTTCTCCTTTCATGATACTCTGTATATGAGCACAGCTCTCTCTAAAGTCACCTCAGAAGTGTTGGATGTGGGGATTGAGAGACCTTCTCTACAAAATCTCAACCACCCTCCAGCTTGGAGGCTCAATCTCCTCTTTCAGTTAGTTGGGTCCCATCTTTGTCATTGATTCACTGTTATTATTCAACACACAGATTTCTTGAGGATTTCATCAAATCCTGGGTCTTTTGTTTGCTTTATCCTTCTTCATAGCTCCGGGGTGGAGCTTGTTGCTTTACCATTAACATCCTGTCTATGTTGGAAGGGCTGTAGTCAATGGCCTTCCCCCTAACATAGCTAAGATAACCATAAGGTTACCCAGGTTGGGGCACTGCATTGGTCTAGAATTCCTAACCAAGCTTTCCCACCACTTCCTAGGGTGGGTTGCACAAGAGTGTCCATCCTCTGTCTGTTGATTTCCCTGTGATACTCAGGGTGCTCTTCCTCTCCCAATTGGAAGCCAACCTCTGGAATGATTCCTCTCACTCACCCAACCATAAAATTGGTTTTGTTGAATGATTGGAAGAGGAACTTGTAATTCATGTAATAGCTTGAGGAACTTGAAGTTGTTCCTTGGCTTTTTTCTTTGATGATGGAGTCTCTTTGGGTGTTGCCATTGGGTTGAAGAAAAGGTGTTTGAAGGGTTAAGAAAGTTGAAGAAGATGTAGAGAACGGAGAGAAAAGCAAGGGTTTGCTCCACAACACAAAACTTAGGACTTGATTGCCCCTAATCAAGTAAGAAAACAGAAGATGTAAAAGACAAAGAAAAGATAAAGAATGGGGGAGAGTGAGGAGGTTTTTCACGGGTGGGGTTTTGAAGTGTGGAGAAAGTGGGAAAAGTGAGTGGCTTTTATAGGGGTGAGAGTGTAGTTCTGGAAGAGGGAAGTGGGAGTGAAAGCAATTCAATGTTTTTCCACTTGGGAAGTGGCCGCCTACGTGGGAAGAGGCGCCAATCCTTATCCCTTTGGCTTCCTGCAATGTTGTTTGAGTTCCAACAGTGCAAAGTACACTTGAACCTATGCTTGATGAGCTTATCATCATGTGGGCCCCATTCTCTCTCTTGAAAATGAAAGTGCTGAAAACCCCAATCATAATGGCAAAAGAAATTCCTGTCACATTCCCTATATATGAGTCGATTTAAATTGCAATTGATGAGTGTCCCTCTGGGACACCCAAACTTAATCTTTCATTGTATCTAATAAAATGGGTTTCATCATTAGATTTTTAATGTGTTCATAAGAGTGGAAATAATTCCAATCCTTTCCACATTCCTCAGCTTCTAACCCTTCCGAACACATTAAAACCAACCTTTATGGTACCCACCAATTATTAAATGCTTTCAACACTTGAATCATGTTGGGCTTACAATGTGATCTTCATATGGTGGTGGCAACACCAACTTAATATCTGGGCCTTACTTTCTCAAAATTGATTTTATCAAATTGTTGTAAGGCCTAGATTAAGTGAGTTAGTGGCACACCAAACTTAGCTTTTTAGCTAGTTCTCAGCCCAATTCAATTCATCACAGTAAGTGTTGTATCATCAAATTGCACTTTCAGGAAAAGAAAAATAACTTGGAGATTCACTAACTATCAAACTGTATTTAAACTACTAATCTACCACTTACAAATACTTCTAGAGGAGCAAGAATTTAAAAATTAAACTGGAACTAAAACACCTAATTACAATCTTAAGGCTACTTCAGAAATGCAATGAAATTCAAAACGGATATGGGTGTTGGGGTGCCTCCCAACTAGCGCTTCTTTAGCGTCATTAGCTTGAACTTCCTTCCTTTTAATTAGTTGTAGCTCACTCTTTGCTCCTCCAAAGAGTCTCCTAAGTAATGCTTGAGTCTATGCCATTTACGTGAAAGTTCCTTTGTGTTTTGTCCTCCAGAAGCTACTACATGTCCATAAGGGAAAACTACTTGAAGATGGTGAAGGATCCAGACCATCGAGACTTAAGCTTCCCTGGGAAGAACTTGAGCCTATGAGTTGTTTACAGCGCAAGCACTTCTGACCTTCTGTTGAGCTCTCTCCTTGCATCTTTTATATCAGGCCACCTCTTGTGTTTTCTGTAAATCTTTGCATTCTCATAAGCTTGATTTCTGAATTCCTCAGCTCATTATGTATTAGCCTCTTTTCCAGCAGCTCTGATCATCACAATTCAACATTTTTAGAAAGCGCTTGAATGTTCTATGTTCAAGCTCAACTGGTAAGATGACAAGCCTTACCAAACACCAATTAATGTATGGAGACATTCCCAATAGCTGTTTTGAAGGCTGTCCCTATTAGGCCCATAATGCATCATCAACATCCAGCTTCTTAGACCCAATCCTTTCTTGAACTTCAACAGTTTTTCAAGAATTTTTTTTTATTTCCACTGTTTGAAATCTCAGCTTTGCCCGTTGGTCTGATGGTATGGTATAGAGTTGCCACTATTAGCTTGTGCTCCATCTTATAGAGAAGAGTGCTTCAAGTTGCCTATTTGCAGAAGTGTGTCCCTCATCACTATATAGTGCTTTAGGACTCCAAAATGGCTAAAGATATTATTCTCAAGAAGTTCATGCACAATACCTTGGTTATCATTGTTGATGTGGTTATGACTTCTACCCATTTTGATAACATAATCTACAGCACCATATATAGTTGTTTAAGTATTAAAGGGGGAGCGGGGGAAAAAAAAAAATGGCCCCATGAAATCAATTCCCCACACATCAAACAAATCCAATTCCCATTATAAATTTATGTGGCATCCTTATTTTTCTTGGTTGTAGACTTTCAGCTCTTTACATTCATTGCATCTGCTACTAAGTCCCTTGAATCCTTGATATTGTGGCCAATAAAACCCACATTGTAGCACCTTGGATGCAGTTCTTTCCCCACTATAATGGCCTCCATATGCAGATCCATGACATTGCCAAGTAACACTTCTTGCCCTTCCTCATGGGAAATATACCTTCTCAAGATCCCATTAGCACAATGCTTTTTTACAAACATGGGGGCTCAATTTCCAAAATGAGTGTTTTAAGCATCTTTGATTAGCTTTCTCCTCAGTGTGTTTTGTTTATGTTAAGTTGGTAAGTCTCCATATAGCCTTGAAATTGGCTATGTCTAAAAACCAAGGAGCTTCTTGCATCATCACACTGCTATCAGGGAAGCTCTCATTCATTACAATTTGGATGCTTCATCATTCTTTTTGTGGGATCCTTGATAGGTGGTTCAGCACTTTGTTCTCTGCTCCCACTCCTATCTTTATTCTAAATGATCAACTCTTGGAAGTAGCAGATCCACCTTATTATATGCAGGCTTGGACTCTTGCTTGGTAAGCAAAATATTTGAGTGCTGATGATCAGTGACATACAATTAACTTTTGAGCCAAAGATATAGATCTAAATTGTCAAAAGCAAAATGACAATGGAAAGTAATTCCTTTCTGTTGTAGTGGTATAGTTCCTTTGATTCTCATTAAGACTTTGGCTGGCATAAATAAATATTCACCAATTTGTTCCCTCCTCTGTTATTCCTAAAATAGTACACAACAGCAAAGTCAGATGCATCACACATCATTCAAAGGGTTAGATTCCCCAACAGGGGTGTGCTATGATAGGTGTAGAGGAAAGTTTGTTCTTAAAAAAGAAAAGCTCTTCAAAGGCTAGCATGCATCCCCTTATCAACAACAAACAAAAGGTAACTTGGAGACAAGCAGAGTTCTTAGAAAATTTGGCAACCTTGAGAAGTCTCTAATGAACCTCCTAAGAAGCCAGCATGTCCCTAGAAAATTTCTAAGAACTTGGCTTTGACATGCAAGGTTAGGGGTAACTTTTCAATCACCCTCCACCTTGGTCTTGTCACCTCTATGCCTAATTTTTTGATGATCTTGTTGCCAAGAACCACCCCCTCTGTAACCATTAAATGGCAAAAAAATTTTTCCAATTCAAAATGAGGTTGGTTTCTTGCATCCTTTAGCACCAACTGCTAAGTGGTGTAAGCAGTTAGATATAATCACCAAACACAGAGAAGTCATCCTAAACACTCATAAATTCTTCAAATCATCTCTTGAAAATATGGAGAGCATGCACCTTTGGAATGTTGCAGGTGCACTGCACAATCCAAAGGGCATTCTCTATAAGTAAAAACCAACCAAGGGACAGTTAAATTAGGCCTTTTTGTCCTTAGGATCTACAACTATTTGGTTGATAACCAGATAATCCGTCCAAGAAGCAATATATTCATGTCCCGCAAGTCTTTCTAGCATCTTGTCCGATGAAAAGGTAGGGAAGATGATCTTCCTGGTGGCTTCATTAAGCCTTCTATAATCAATGCACATCGCCATCGTGGTACTGTTCTTGTTAGGTATCAGCTCATTCTTCTCATTTGGTACAAACATGACCCTTCCCTTCTTAGGGACTACTTGCACTGGGCTTACCTCAAGGGTTACTGAGATTGGGTAGATCACCCCCAACTTGCCCAACTCCAACACCCTTTTTGGACTACTTAATTCATGTTGGGTTTAGCCTTCTTTGTTGCTGTACTTAGGGGCTTAGCACCCTCTTCAAGTAGGATTTTGTGCATGCACATTGAAGGACTAATCCCCAAGTCTAGCAAGGTCCATCCTATGGCATCCTTATGTTGCTTCAGCACTTGGATAAGCTCCTCTTCTTGTCCCTTACTCAAGCTGGAATTAATATTACTGGGTAAGTGTTATTGTCACCCAAGTAGACATACTTCAAGCTTGGAGGTAGGGTCTTCAGCTCTAGTTTTGGTGCCTCTACTTCCTTGTTGCCCATGTGGTTCAACATGATCGAATTCTCCATGGTTCTTGTGGTATTTCTCCACCTGTTGCTTGTTGTTCCAGCTCCATAGTTTCTTCACATTGTTCTTCTTCCAAAACCCCTTGAACTATCTTTTCTATGGTATCTACCATCATGATTCTCCTATGATTCCTTGGGTAACTCATTGCTTTGAAGACATTGAAGACCATCTTCTCTTCATAAACTCAAGACTAGTTCCCCATTTTGAACATCAATAATGGCTCCAGTAGTAGCTAGGAATGGCCTCCCTAGGATGATTATGTGTTTGCCCTCTTCTTCCATATCCAGCACAACGAAGTCATACTAAAAAATAAACTCCATACTTTCACCAACAAATCTTCCACTACCCATGAGGAACTTGAACGTCTGTCAGCCAATTGGAGTGCAATTTTTGTTGGTTTGGCTTCCTCAATCTTCATCCTTCTCAATCATAGCCAAGGACATGAGATTGATGCTAGCCCCCAGTCGCACAATGCTTTCTCAAATGTTGATATCCCCTATGATACAGGGAATTTGGAAGCTCCAGGATCTTTCATCTTTTGAGGGAGCTTCTTTTGTATGATAGCACTGCACTCTTCAGTTAGCACTATGGTTTCCTTTTCACCCCAGTTTCTCTTCCTTGTCATGAGCTCCTTAAAAATTTGGCATAGAGTGGCATTTGCTCTAATGCCTCAGCAAAGGGTATGTTGATCTGGAGCTCTTGAAGATTTCTAGGAACCTAGAGAACTGGTTGTCTTTTCCATCCTTCCTCAGCCTTTGTGGATATGGTGCCTGTGGCACATAAGGCTTTAAGACTGGCTTTGATGAGGATGGTGCATGTGTCTCTTCTTCTTTTCTTGTTTTCAGGCTCTTTTGCAGCTTCTTTTTTTTTTTGCTTGATGGGGATGCATCTTCTACACAACTTTTCCACTTCTCAGTGTGATGGCCTTGCATTCCCCTCTTGGGTTGCCATGGAATCACTGGGAAATGTATGTGTGAGCATTCGTATTTGCTTAGATAAGCTCCCTAATTGTGCTTCTAATTTTGAGATGTGTTGTGCCTTAATCCTTATTTTTGATCTGAACTCTTCTTGGTGGCATCTATCTTGCTTTCAGCCTGTAGTTGTCTCTCAAAATATTGGAAATAGTTTTTGTCAGCTGTGATGACAGTTGTGCTATTGTAGCCTCCACTTTTTCAAAATTGCTCTTGATTTCACATGGTTGCATGGTTGAGGCTGATGTATCTTGATGGTGGTTGTTGTGTGTTTGTTGTATGTTTGTTGGGTGGAATGATATGATGTATTTTGAATTGTGGTAGGGTCTGTTATTGCCTGATTGATGGTTGGGGTTGTGGTTGTTGTATGGTTGGTTTGGTATGGTTTGTTATGGTCTTGGTTGTGGCTTTGTTGGTTTTTCCACCCAAAATTTGGGTGGTTCTTCCAACCTAGGTTATATGTCTTGGAGTTTGGTCATGTGGTGTCTTAGAGGATTGTTCACATAATTTGCCTGCTGCCATTCGCATTCAGCTTCTGGTGCATCTTCTTCTTGTGGTGGTGCTTGAGCTGGACAGCTGAGACTTGGCTAGTCTCCATCTTCTTTGTCAGGGCTGCTAGTTGTGCTGTAATCTTTGTTTTGTGCCAACAAGGCATCCATAGAATTTAGCTCCAGTACTCCTTTCTTTTGAGCTCTTTCTGAAGCATGGAAGTACTCATTTTTAGCTACAGTCCCTATAAACATCTATGGCTTCTTCAATGGTTTTTCTTCTTGTTGAGTGAACCCCCTGAAAGTGGTCCACAGCTTTCTTTGCTTCATATGATAGCCCTATGATAACCACTATTTTAATGGTTATCTTGTGGCTCAATTGAGTGGTTTTTATCAACTTTTTTTTTTTATTTTTATTTGCATGGTTTTACATTTGCCTTCCTAAAATATGTGCTTTGATTGAAACATGCTTCTTTGGCCTTTATTTGCTAATATTAATCCTCTCTTATAACCATTAGATACCTTGATATGTGTGTTAAGTGTTTTCAAGAGATTAAGGGCAAGGAAGGCTTGGAGGATGGAAAGAAAGCATGCAAAGTGGAAGGAATACAAAGAAGTCGAAGGAACTGCAAAGCTGTCAGCCTGACCCTCTCCGCTAAAAACGGTCATAACTTGAGCTACAGAGATCTAAAGACGCGGTTCCAGTTGTTCGGAAAGCTAACATCCGGGGCTTCGATTTGATATATGATACGCCATAGTTGCCCTGATACTAGACGACGCAGTTGCGTGATCCACACGGACGCATCGCAGTGGCGAAAAACCAGCGTGGCAGATTTCTTCTCCAGCGATTTCTGGGCTGTTTTCGCCCAGTTTCGGCCCAGAAAACACATTGAGGCTATAAAGTGGGGGAATCCATTCGTTCATGAAGAAAAAAAGGCTTTCATATTCAAATTTTAGGATTTAGATGTAGTTTTAGAGAGAGAGGTCTCTCCTCTCTCTTAGGATTAGGATTTAGATTTCTCTTAGTTTTAGGAGTGACTCTCAATCCCAGGTTCAATGTCTTTTACTTTATATTTATCTCTTCACTTTTAGATACTTTAATGCTTATATTATTTATGTTGCTATTTGGCTTATGCTACATTCATGTTGTGATTTTCTTAATTAATATTATTTGAGGTATTTCAGATTTAATTTTTTCTTTGCTTATTTATATGAATCTTTTAATTTAATTTAGATATTTCCCTTTTGGCTTGGTTTAAATAATTGGTGACTCTTGAGTTATCAAACTATTGTTGATTGAAAATTGAAAATTCTTCAAGAATTAATTCAAGTTCCAATAATCTAGCCTTTCCCAAGGAAAGACTAGGACCTGAGGAATCAGAATTAATTCATCCACTTAACTTATCTTCATAGTTAGGGTTAACAAAGTGGGAGAAGAATCCAAATTCTCATTACAATTGATAGGATAACCAGGATAGGACTTCCATTTCTAATACTTACCAAGAGTTTTATTTTATTATTACTATTTTTCTTATTGTTTCAACATACTGCTTCCTTACTTTCAAAACCCCTAATTTACAAACTCATAACTAATAATAAGAACATACCTCCTGCAATTCCTTGAGAAGACGACCCGAGGTTTAAATACTCGGTTATCAATTTTAAAGGGGTTTGTTACTTGTGACAACCAAACGTTTGTACGAAGGGATTTTCTGTTGGTTTAGAGACTGTATCTACAATGGACTGTTTTTATAAAATTCTTTACTGGCAAAAATCCTAACGTCAAAATGGCGCCGTTGCCGGGGAATTGCAAAACGTGTGCTTATTATTGGTTATTGTAATATTTGTTTTTTGCTTGTTTATTTGTTTTTATTTTTTGTTTTATTTTTGCCTTTTCGTAAATTAAGAGGTTATTGGTTTTTATTTAGTTATTAAAAATTTTTCAAAAAAAAAATCTATCTTTTCAAAATCTTATCTTATCTTATTTCAAAATCAAATTTCAATATTTAAATTTCAATAACCTTTTAATTTCAATTTTTTATTTTTTGTTTTAAATTTTTAATTGTTTTTATTTTCACCCCCATGTACATGAGTCTTAGGATATAATTTGCAGGAAGAAGAAATTACAATGAGAACAGGCATCAAGGTTGGAACAATCAAAGATGGGAGGCCACAAGGATTTGATCAACCCTCATGGCAACAACCACCTCAAATGGACTATCACAACAACCACCCCATATGCCTATAACCCTTTCCTCAACATGACTTGGACCACAATACTCACAAGCCCCTTACACCATTTACCTCCATATGACCTAACCCACATTCACCATACCAGCCACCCTATGAACACAAATGAACCATACATAGATCTACCCCAAACCTCCATTGGATAACAATACACTCATCTCTAACATCATTGGTCTCACCTCTACACTCCAAAATCTTATATCCGCATGAACCAACCCTCTACTCTCAATATCAACCTTCAACCTCTAGTGCACTTCCTTTTTAACCCATAATGATCTTTTCATCCCATCACCACCCTCCTGGAAGAGTACCCACATCCATCAATCCAGAGCAAGATGATCCCATTATGCTTTGATATGGAACAGGAAAGAAGAGATCATCTTCGTAATCCATACTTCATAAAAGCTAAGGAGGCCCTACGGGTAAAGGTAGGAGAGACCCTTGAAGATAAAGGAGTAGTTAAAAGGAGTTCCATGGAAAGAAAATCATCGAGATGAGTATATTTATACTTAAACAACTGGACAAAGTAGCAATTATTAAAAAGGAAGAAGTGGTTTGCAAACTTAAGAGATGTTGTACCTCCATTGGAAAGTCCAGTCACAGAGCCTCCTTCCACGTGTTTGATGTTAATGTTGATGTTGAGGAGAGCGTACAACCTCCAAGGCAGATCATGGTTGAAGACTTTGTAGAGGTTGATCAAGAGATGAGATTAAAGAAGCAGAAGCATAGCCTCCCATGTTCCTTGGAAAGCAATGAAGAAGATATTGAATTGGAAGAAAGCTACCAAAGAAAAGAATAAAAAAAAAAAAAAAACTTGCAAAGAGGTGGAAGTTGTCAGAGAAGAGCACAAGGGAGTGGAGCTTGCAATTTCATTAGAAATACCCCCCCCTAAGTTACCATCATCCTTCAACAACATTCAAGTGGGTAAAATTCATATCCCTCA
>QBTX01002949.1:0-13388 GCA_003063285.2 Arachis monticola | reverse complement strand
CCAAGTTGGCAACTTGCAACCACAATTTTTCCCATTCTGCTTGTTCAAACACTCCTCCTTTTAGCCTGCAACTTGACCCGAGCCTTCAACTCTTAAACAAATTTCTTTTTTCTTCACTTCGGCAACGTCCATGTCAGAGCTGTGCGTGCAACTTGTTGTCGCCTTGGCGTTGTGAACCTGTGGGCCTTGGCTTGCAAGCTTGGTTGTGCCTCTCCCTCTTCTTAGCTCCAACGTTGCATGGGCATCCTCTTCTTCATTGGCGTTCAACTTGGGCGTTCCAACTTGTTATCAAGCCGATAACCAATAACTTCCATGTTGAGGCTCTAAAATGTAATGCCACATTGAACCTTCAAATAACTTCCAATTTCATATTCTGAATATATGTGAAAATGCTCTGATTTAACTTTTCCATGCCACCATTTCACCTCAAGTTGAGTTTTTCTAGTCAATAGACTTCTGAAGAACAATCCTCAATGCTCTGGCTGTTGCCCAAGTTGTTGGTAAACACGCCAGCAACAACGCCATCTCTCTTAACCTTCTTTGGGGCTCCAAACGTGTTTGCGTTGTCAATGCTACTCTTCCCTGGGCTTCCCTCTGGATGCTCCTGCTTGTCCAACTTGTCTGCTAAAGTTGGCAGACAGGCAATGTTTCATTTCCGCTCTTGGCTTTGATTTCCCCTCTAATGTTGAGCTTCCATTCCTCCACATTATGGACTTATTATATATCGTAATAGCCTGATGTCAGCTTCAAGCGAAATGGAATCATCCATTGGATCCTTTCTAATACTAGTCATCCTTGAAGGAGTCACTCCAACTTGCTGACACACTACTTGCAAGTTCCAACTATTCCAAATCCAATCTTGCTTTGTCTCCTTTCTCATATATTTCTGCCTCATTGTCTTCTTGCCTTCATCATCAACATAAACTCAACTTTCTCAAATTTTCCATCTTATGCCAATAATTTCAAGACTCTTTCCACACTGTAATAAACTCTATTATTGCATGGAATTTATGCAATTCACTTAATCTTGGTCATATGCATGGAGTAAAATTCACAAAATTCATTTATTCAAAGAAAGTGAATGACCTATGTGGCAAAAACAACAACACTACTTATTAATTTTTTTTTTTTTTTGTGTAACACCAAACTTAACTTGCTCCTCACAGAAAAAGATCATCAACTAGAGATTGACATCCAGCTTAAGAATAGCAATTAATTCATGGCACTAAGCTTCATGCATGCTACAATCACAAAAAACACGTAAAATGATTTATCTTTATCTAGGCTTCATTTATGAAATCTTTCTTAATATTCTCCTTAAACAGCTTTTGATTTTTCATTACTTCTCCTTTGTCTTCCCTGATAATAACAAACTACGATCTAAATGCTTGTTCAATATTACCACTTTATACATAATACACACAGCATTAATTAGAGACTTCTAGGCTCATTTTCTTTCTTTCTACTCTCTAATCATGTTGCTCAAACCTTACTTGAGGTGGCTTGGCCTAGACTAGCCTTGACTCTAAGTTTTTTCAGCATTTTACTATAATAACACCCAAACATAACAATTGAAAATTGTCATTGTATCAGACCTTCAGTCTTTCTCATTTTCCCTGTCTTTCTTTCCTTAATGGCACTTCCTTCAGTTATCACTTTTCAAAAGATTTCACAAAAGTCCTAGATAAAACTTCAATAAATAAAATCTAAGTACTAGCAACAAGTCAATCATACGAGCTTCCAATTATTGTACTGCACATGCTAATTCTCTTCCTGCCTTTTTATGATCTGAGCTTTATCTTTTGATATTCACAAAACTCATCGTTAGTCACATGCCAACACAGCATATTGCTAATTAGAAAATCAAACTATCCCATTCATATCCAAGGAATACAGAATTACATAAACAATTCATGGCAATTTAAAGTAGAACAATGGAAAAGGAAAGAACTTTAATCAACTCTTGAATTTCTTCCCATTGTTTCCTTTCCTCCTTTTCTTTCCCTTCCCACACAATAGATATGCTGTCTTCAAGCAACAATTAAACCGCTATAGGGCTAAGATAGATCATGAATGTCTTACACAATGAAACATCAGTAGCACATTTTAACAAACATAAATTAAAACAAAAAAAAAAAAAAAAAAAAAAAAAAAAAAAAAAAAAAAAATTAAAAATTAAAACATCATTGCATAAAAATAATGCCACCAAACTTGTGACACTTTCATTTTAAAATAAAAAAAAAAAAAAAAAAAAAAAAAAAAAAAAAAAAACACACCAAACTTTAAATTGCAATTCAAATCACTTATTAAACAAAAATAAAAAAAAAAAAAAAAAAAAAAAAAAAAAAAAAAAAAAGCTTATTTTTTTTTTAAATCTACATGAATAAATTATCAAAGATAAAAAAAAAAAAAAAAAAAAAAAAAAAAAAAAAAAAAAAAAAAAAGTTTAAAATATAATAAATAAACGTAAAAGCAGTAATGCAAAAGTAAATCAAATGACGAACTAAAACGCAGAGGCATTATATTAGCAGTACACAGTTGTTTCTTGAAAAAATTGCATAAATAATAAATGCACACAACTAGACTGGGGTTCACTTCATTTTTGATTTGTTGCACAATCATCCACAAAGATTGAAAACAATTTGCAAGCACACCAAACTAAAATTTAGACCATATGCCTAATTTATTTAATTAATAACAAAAACAAAACAAACAAGAAGAAAATTTATACCTCAGTTAATGTTATTCCTTTTTCCTCTTCTTCCAGTTTTATAAGGAATGAACTTAAGGGGGGAAATTCAGCTATCCCTTCTGGCCTCCTCTCAGCAAACTTTCTTTTTAAGTTATTAGGCTTGTTTGCTGGATCATGGGATTGCTTTGTACCCCTTGTTCTTCTATGAATATTGTCTTGGTAGTTGTCACATCCTCTCGGGCTTTTGTAATTTCTCTTCATCTTCCTTAATCCAATCTTGTGTTGTGTGATTGTTGGGTCTCTTTTCATCAAACCTTATTTGTTTCCATGAGCCCTCCTTCATGTATTTTCTCTTTCACTAGTGTGGATTCTGGAATGACTTCCTCACGTTCATGCTCCCCACTTCTTCTTTTGCACCCAACATTTGAATCAATAGCATTTTCATGGAGGAGGTTTGTTGATCTTCCCAACATTCTCATCTCCTCTTCAACCTTTCAATCATTTCAATTTGAGGCTTTTGTCCAAGGAAGTTTGTGAGAGTTGTAGTTCTTCATGTTCTCAAAATGAATGGGCGTTATTCACAACAACTCCAACAAGGCAGCCTGACCATGTCCTCTTCAATGGAAGATATCTTGAGCTACAGAGATCCAAATTGAGTGCTTCCAYTTGCATTGGAAAGCTGACATTCAGAGCTTTCCAACCATATATAATAGTCTATAGTGGAGCACAAAATTGAAGCCAAACCAGAGTCATCTTTAGGCCCTAAAAACAAGAACATGAAGTGAAATTCAAGAAGGCTAGAGATTAGCCTTGGAGTGTGGCTCGAGCACGTTGCCAACGTGCTAGATAGGGGGCGTGTTTTGCAACAACGCCAGCCCCATGCCCTTGCCTTGGGAGAGTAAGGCACGAGCACGTTGCCAACTTGGGGTTTAAGGTGCGTTATTGGCAACAACTTGGCAACAACTTGGCAGCTTGACCTTACCTTCTTTGAGGAACCATAACTTGAGCTAGGAAAGTCCAATTGAGGTGATTCTAGTGGCATTAGAAAATCGACATCAAGAGCTTTCCAATGATGTATAATAGTTCATATTGAGGCTGGAGGTTGACACTCAAATTCTGGGCTACATTTAGCATGAAAGTAGAGCCAAGAAGAGGAAAAGCAAGTTGTTGGCAACAACTTGGGCTGGCAACGCCCAAGTCTCATACTTCACTACCAGGAAATTGGCATGCACGTTGCCAACGTGCATTTCACCCGAAGTGCAAGTGAGTTTAGTGAAGTCATTGCTCCATTTCAAAGCAACAATTTGCACATGAACACAAATTAACTAAGTTATAAAAGAAGAAGAGAAGAAGAATAGAGTGCTCACATAACTTGAAGATAGCAAGATAAATTCCATAGAAAAACAAGATGGGCTCTTCGGAGAGACGTTACTCGTCGGAATCGGAGTTCTACATAAGCTAAGTAAAAGTAGGCTATCAGAAATTTAAGTGTTAAAAGTATTCAAAGCAAAATTCCCTACCAGTACATAGGCAATCTCTTCTTTATTTGAGGTATGGTTTAACTAACTCCTAAGAACTTTTCAGAGATCCTTCAGATTTCGGTTGCATTGGGCTTTTCTTATGTGATTCTTGCGCCTCATGTTGATGTAGGTTAGGCGTAGACTTTGGTATGGTGAAGAGTTTTCATTCATCATGTTTCTGGCCCAATGGCTTGGAGTTTTTGCCAATAACGTCCCCAGCACAATGCCGAGTTCGTGCCAGACGTCTAGACACGCACAAATTTTCTCCAATTCGGTCGTTGAAGGTATAGCTGACCTTGGCGCTGTGGCAGTACAGTGTTGACCACACGAGATGCCTTTTCCTCCTTTTTGGTCTACTATCCTTTAAATGCTAGCCAGATATTCGTGAATGTGGTCAACCTTCGGTCATGATGGACTATTTCATGGATCATCTTATCGGAACGCTTGCCGTTGATTTACTTTTTAATGCTTTTGGAATCACCTTATTTGGACTTTCCTAGCTAAAGTTATGGTTCCTCAAAGAGGTAAGTCAGCTGCCAAGTTGTTTCGCCAAGTTAGTTGCCAAACGCATCTTAACCCCAACGGTGGCACACGGTGCTCGTGGTGCCTAGCCTCCCAAGGCAAAGGCTTGGGGCTGGCGTTGTTGCAAAACACGCCCCCTATCTAGTACGTTGGCAACGTGCTCGGCCACTCCCTAGCGCTAATCTCTAGCCTTCTGCATTTGCACCTCTACTGTCTTGTTCTTAGGGCCTAAAGTCGACTCTGTTTCGGCTTCATTTTGTCTTCACCATACTAATTATATATGGTTGGGAAAAGCTCTGAATGTCGCTTTCATGCAACTTAAGCACTCAATTGATCCTTTGTACGCTCACAGTATTCTCCATTGAAACGGAGAGCATGGTCAGGCTGCCCTGTTGGAGTTGTTGTGAATAACGCCCTAATTTCAACGTTCAGCACGTTTGCACCCACAATTTTCCTGGCGTTTTTGTGAGAATAACTCCTCTTCTCTTTAGCCTTTGTCAACTCGTGCTCCACCTTCTCAAGCTCATGCTTGCTTGAACTGGCGTTGGCAACGGTGCTGCACGCCAATGGGCAGTTGGCAACGTGATGGCAGTTAAGTGCGCTATTTAGCAATCTTGGTTGAGGCACGGTTCGTGCGGCGGCTTAGAATGGGTTTGGCAAGGGCCAAATGGGCGCTTGGCAACGTGCTGGCAACAGGGCCACCATGGCGTTGGCAACGTGGTTGGGATCACCAACGACCTTAGTTGCCTAGCCCAAGCCAACCTCCTGGCGTTGTTGCTCAAACAACTCCAATGCCTTCCTGCTTCAACAACTGTACTCGACTCCTCTTTGGTCCAAAATTTGTGCTGTGTAGGCATTCGGATACGCACATCTCAAGTTGGCAATGCCAACTTTGCTTCTTGTCTTCCTCCAGGGCCAAACTTACTTGTGTGTGTTGCGTTTAGGCGCGACCCTCATCATGAGTTGGCTATAATAGGCAACTTTGCTCTTCATGGACCAAGCTGCCTTGCCTGATGTGTGGCGAATGTCATAAAAAACGCACTCATCTTCCAGTGCAGGCCCCAGAACGTCTATTCCTGGCGTTGCCGAGAACACGCCCCTTATCTCCAGAATGCTTGGCAACCGCAACTCCTCTTCCTGCAGTTGCCCAAGAACAACGCCTGTTATGGTCATGTTGGCAACGCCAACTTCTTGCGCAGCGTTGACTCATTACTTGCTCAGCATCCTTGTTTCACTCACATCATTCATACAACAAGGGACTAGCTCTCAAGTCTTGCTCAATTCAGCAATAAATTTTCATGAGTCATGTTTCATTCATACTGCATTAATTATGATTTCCTAAAATCATTAGCCTGAATTTCGGCTAGCAGTCTAAGTGTTGCCATTGAATTCTCATGCATGGAGACTAAAACCTCATAAAGGATTGTTTTCTTTAGGAGAAATCATGATTTGTGAAAGTAAGCTAAAACCAACTAAATCCTAACTAGCTAAAATTATAACAAATATGCATGCTAATTCAATACACCAAACTTAACCTGTTGTCCTCAGCAACAAACAAGAATATTGCATCCAAAGATCTTCTCTATTATTGTGAATCGAGTTGTATCGTATGATAGCTTGTCATACCTTGGTGGAGTCGACATGGCGATTACAGTGCGATGCTTGTGGGGTGAACTCTGCATCTATGTTGTTTCATGCAGGGTCCCCAGTGTGATTATCAGTCCTTAACATTTTTGGAATCTTAGAAGTTCTATAGGCTTTCATTCAAATGACCCTTTTCAGAGAGATCTCTATATAAAGGTTCAATCACCTTGAAACAGCTTATACATCGTCTAGTCCTTGGCTGACTCTACAGTGTATGTCCTCAACGGCTCTTTAGATAAACGCTTTCACCTCAGTACTCCCATAACGCAGTTGGTTTAGGTATTAGGTGTGCGAACACCCTCTTAGGATTATTGCTTGCAAGACCTCCTTCTTTGGCACAATCAAATGCTACCATACGCATTAGACTGTTAGTACACTCATTTGAGTTTTCATTTCCTTCCTTTTTTTTTTTGTTTTTCTTCTATTTTACATTTCTTGCCTCTTCTTTTTTTTTTTTCTTTTTGCGTGTTCTGATAGAGACATGATATAGTGCTTTGAGGAATTTCCTCAATAACTTCTTTGAACTCTGATTTTGCCTTGCGCTATGAGCTCCACTGGCTAGTTTATCACAAATTGTAACCCTCATACACAATCAGTGACAACTCAGACACCGACCATCCCTTCTTTAATCTCTCGTGCTTGCGCATCAAAATAGAGTCTTTTGACTCTAATTCATTCTTTCAGAATGATTTGTCTCTGTAGCTGCAATTTTCATAGGATTGAGTGCAGAGCAATTTCAGAGTATGGTGTCTGATATGATATACCAATCATCTTAGTTATTGACTAAAAGATTCGATTCACTAAGCAGACAACGGAATACCATATACCTTATCAATCATAGTGATGTTTGAAATCAGACACTCATACCTTAAACATACAACGCTTTCTTGGTAGTGTTACTTGCTTTTAGTCCTAATCGATCTCATTGTTGGGAATCTTTTCATCCTCTTTGTTCCTTTTGGTTGGAATTGAATGCTTTTAGATCCTTTCAAGATTTGAATGAATTCGCCAGTTACAATAACTTTCGAAAGTTGTTGTCCCCAGCACCTGAGAAGAGCAATGTAGGATGCATGTAATTGCCTTGCTGATCTTCTAGACTAAGTTTGTGTAGGCGGAAGCCCACAACTTAGTCTCTTGTTAATTTTCATATGCCAGTGAGTGAATACATTGTAAGAAACACTCAATCTTCCTATATCAAGGAAAAATTTCTAAAATTTAAATTTTTTTTTTTTTTTTTTTTTTTTTTTTTTTTTTTTTTATTTTTTTATCATGCAAAGTGTTTAAATGTGTACTTTAATGAAACTTTTTGGTGTAGGACCAAATCATTTAGCACTCACTTCACATTGAATTCTGTTGGTGTGTAATACCAAACTTAGCTCCTTGCAACGCAGTAAATATTAACTCTTATTTATTGTTAAAAAGAAAGAGACTACCTTTGGTTGCGTTGCCTCCAACAAGCGCTTTTTTATCGTCTTTAGCTTTGACGGTTCTTCCCTCTTTAGCGCGCGCATCGATGAATCATAGTCTGCCCCTTTCCTTCCCCTCTCTTTTTTTTTTTTTTTTTTTTTTTTTTTTTTATTAAATAATATATATGTGAGAGGATTTGTGTAATGTGTATAGTATCCAGAAAAAATGTGGAGATGTCTCTATTTGGTTGGTATACTTATTCATTCACTTCTATAATCCTGTTGAAAGAGAGTCTTCAGTGGAGATTTTTTGTTTCTCCATCTCTTGGCATTTTCTTCTTGGGACTCCTCTTCTTTTCAAGGAGAATAGTCTCCGGTTTGCGTCACGGTGTCTCAATTTTTGGACGGTCCTTGCTATGAATCTTTAAATGCTGACTTTACTTCAGCATTCTCCTCTATTCTCTTTGAGCTTGTGCATGCAGCACCTTCCACTTACTTCATTTTCGTTTCCCACGAATGAGGCTTTGAACCAGGTGCCTTTTTCAAGTTTGGATCTATGTCAATCTTCATATTCTCACATACTTTCTCTATGCGGTTGTAAGTTCTTGTCAAGTTCTTGAACAGCATGGTGAAGATAGATGTACTCATCGTGGCCCCACTCTGTGGGCAATTTTATTCTCTTTTTCTCATTCTCCTCAGATGCCCCTGCCGATAGCTAAAGAAAACGGAAGACTCCTGGAAATAAAATGGTCAGTGTTGTCATCTATTCGTAGTATTCCGTTAGATGACAAATCATGCACTGGGGCGAGAGAGCAATTTTAGAAGTGTTGTCCCTGTTACTAATAGGTTCGTCTATTACTCGTGAAGTGTGCAGGTGATGAGATTTATTCACGCCGTTGTTGTAAGGGCTATCCTTTAGTAAGTTTCTTAAATCAATTGAAAGTCTGGAGACAATGAAGCTTTCCTCATCAAGAAGGAGGCATTATAGCAGATTTGATTGTTGGTTGTAGCTCCAAGTCACAATGCTCTCTGAATCATCGATAGTTGCATATTGTGGCATGGGGGTCGTGATAAGCTCTCCTGGGTCTTTCTTTCTATTGGCAACTTTTTCCTGGATAGAATGCGATCTACCTCACCCTGGTCATCGATAACCGTTCCTGTCCCTTCTTTACAATTGTAGTCTTTTCATTTGCGGGATCCAATTCCTTCATGATAGCGCTTAGCATTTATAGGAGATATTTTCGATAAGTAGCTCATGGAAAGGTGAATGTTGAGTTTGTTGATGTTGTCAGTGTCTTGGGGCAAAGTTCTTATGAATTTGGAAATTATTGCATTCTCTGTTTGTTCTTCTTTAATCTCTTTGAGGGTATGGGGTGAACAGTTGTGTTGGTTGCTGTGTATCTTTAACTGTCCCTCAGCAAGTAATCACATGTGCGTATAGTGTATATTTTGCTCCAAGTGCTATTTGTTCTCGTATACCTTTCTTTTGATAGCATCTTTGATGTGCTCTTCCTGAGTAATGGCTTATGTCTTCAGTGTTCTTACCAGCACCTCATTTCAATGTCAGTTAATTGCTTTAAACGACTCTAGTTTTAATGGCTTTTTACTGACTGTTCATGGGTTGAGTATCGTGTAGTCACTTGGAAGACGGACATTGGTTGCGATCTCGGCTTGATTTGGCTAATGTGTCCACTTGTACTCGTCAACATTTGTTCTCATGGACTGGAGCCTTCATGTTTCCTTGGACGTGTCCGCTTAGCTAAGGCTTGAGTAGCTTGAGCAATGCTTGACAGGGTGCTTCAAAGACGTTGCAGATTCTTAGTATCATGATGGTTCAATTGGGCAGTTTGCATAGGGAGTTTGCTTGTCTGGGTAGTCTGTGGTGGATTAGTGTGGAATTTGTGCCTCGTTGGATGTTGGTGCAGCAGAGTTATTTTGGGGTTCTGTGATTGATGATGAGGGTGGTTGCGAGTATGTGTATTTGTGGTTTTTCTATATTGGTATTAGTGTTTGTGCGCCTATGTGTGATTTTGTATCTTGTGTGGACCGGACGTTTTTGCCTGCTCGGCTGTCTTTGCAAGTATTTCACCCACGCTTAGATTGAGGATGATTTTTACCAAAGAGTGGAGCTTGTTGGTTCATCCGCTAGAAATTCGCTCTGAGGACATTTGAACGTATATATCTTGAATGTACTGAACTTGTTTTTTTGTGGCTTGTTCACAGTGGGTCCCTTCCCTTGGTGTCACATGTGCAAAGCTGGGATTTGAATTTTGTTGTGTTCCACTTGCTAGTGTGCAAACATTTACCATTCTCTTTTGTTATGCATTTCGCATCTGTGTGGTTGATGGGATTCTGTTGGTGCGCTTAACTTCTTTGTCTGCTGCAGATAGCATCACCACGCTCTTCAAGTCGCAATCGTACACCTTTCTTTGGGGGCGGATTGTGCTGCCTCTCTGATGCAGTAAAGTACTGATTGTTTGCCACAATATGCAATGAGGTCTTGGGCCTCTCGGCCAGTGTTGTCCTCATGTGAGTGGTATCTCCCTGCATGAGAATTTAGTCCTTGCCCCATTCCTCTTCAAGCATAAGCCTTCATAAGACGTTTTGGAGCTTAACCCAATATCAATCACATGTCAAGGGGACATCTTCTCATTAGTGCTTTATACCTTTCCCCGGCTTCATACAATGACTCCCCTTCCATTTGACCCTAAAAGTTAACTCTGTCGTCACTTTGATGATCTTTGGTAGGGTAGAACTTTGCTAATTTTGCTCATCACAATTCATTCCATGATCATTGGAGGCCGTTATCCTTGGGGGAATGCTCTAGCCATATTGTGTGGCATTGTTAATCTCTCTCAAAGAAATGTAATAGCAACACTGTAGACCATTAGAGATTGCACTTCCATATAGTTGTCTTCAACTGATTTGAATTACTCGTGTTCTCATGATAAAACGACGCTGGGATGTTGATTTGGTCGTCTTCAAGATGGTTCTCCCCTCCATAAAAGAGCAACTCTATCTTCTTTCCTATACCTGTACCAATTGGCAGTATGATGAGCTGGGGTATTTAAATCCAAAGTTATTTGGTCACTGAAACATTTGGTGTATGCAATTATCTATGTAGTCAAAACAACTGTTCGGTGAGGTCAGGTTGGTTAAGCGAGAGAATACAACCTTCTAGCAGTCTGTCCACCGATTATTGTTGACCCTTCTCCAGGGGATTTGCATTCATCTCCGAGATGGCTATGATCTTATCTCCCCTTTGTTCCCTGCTCTGACCCTTGCTTTCACAACTTGGAACTGTCCTCTTTCTGCTCTCCCTGATATCCTTCAGCGACTGGGTTCTCTCAGTTCAGGGCTCTAATAGTTACGTCTAGCTCGTTACCCCTTTGCTACGACGAATTCAATACCAAAGTCACAAGTGAGACACTCTAAAACTAGAGTGAAATTGGGATTAGTGAAACAAAGTATCAAACGTTAGTGGGTTAACTCTAAACAAAAACACCAAAGAAACGTTAATCTAAAGCCACCTTTCACTTTCATTGTCAATCTATTTCCATCCCCGGCAACGGCGCCAAACTTTGTATCGTGAATAATATAGATTCTACGTAACCCGGAAGTCTTATATACCGGCGTTTATTTAATATATTATAGACTCCAAAGAGAGTGACCTGTATCTCAACCACCACGTAGTGATTGGTTTGTAGTTTAAGCAACTTTAGTGTGATAATGAGTAAGTTTAGTCAATGCGAACCAATGATTTTGATTTTATCGAGCAGTGACTATAGAGGTTCCCCATATTGAACATATGGAAATTTATACTAGGGCTGAGTAGAACAAAGTACTAGATAACTCGGAAGTTAGCGACATATTGCAACTTAATTTGCCCAAGAACACTCTATACATAACTTATAAGCTAATAGGTATTTTAGGCTCATGGAAATTATTTAGGTGAGGTGCAGATAAAAAATATTAAAGAACACCCTAACATTGTTCTAATGGGCACTTGTAAATTGTAAATGACAGACTGTAAATAAACCAGAGTAGTTAACTTAGACGAATGGTGTCAGTCACAGAAAGGTACTGCTTGGGAAATGAGAGTAAGTCAATACTAGAGCAGAAGGAAATGAGATTAATGCAGAGGTAGATTCATTTTTTGTTTAGGAATTTAAGAAGCATATGTTGAGTTCATTCATGAATTGTATGTAGTTCAAAGATTCCTTTCTCATCTGATGGGTTTCTCAGATCTCTTCATGGGAGTGCAGTGATTCGCTATGCCCACATTCGATTTTAGTTTATATTCATCTCTCTCAATCATACACCAACTTGGCCAACGTACTCCGTCGATCTAATGCCTTCTTCAATTGAGAAAGAAGGTATGAGCCATCAAAAATCTACCATAGCCACCTACTCATATTCCTATGTCATCTCGAACGCAGAGGAGTTAACCATATAACCTCACGCATTACCTTATTACCTCAAGGTTATATGATTGAACGAAATCATGAAAGGATCACTCTAAATCTGAACTTATGTGGCTCAATTCCTCCAATACTCACCAACATAATTAGTATAGTTAACCCCCTCTCTCGATGGTGGTTGAATCTTTGAAGATCAAGGTTTCCTCTTTAGATCAACCACTAGATTGAGGAGGAGAAATGGCTTCACAATTCATTCAACAAACAGAGCTTCCCCCTAATGAAAGTGGGTTTAGTGAAGTCATTGCTCCCAATTTCAACACAATTGCCATGAACAAATATAACTAAGTATAAAAAAGAAGAAGAAGAAGAAGAAAAAAAAAAAAAAAAAAAAAGATGAAGAGAAGAAAATTCCTCGAAGTATAAGCAGACCACAAGATAGCTTATCCGGAGGAGTACCCGGAAGTCTCACGGTAACCAAATAATAAGCTTCAATGCGTAAATTGTCCAGACTAATCTTACTTAATGTTAAAAAGTGATTGCATAATACCTCTCATTAAACGTCCCATACAATAAGATCATTATTTCATCTTATCTTATTAGTTATGCTCTTCCGTGATGCCGATCTCTTTATATTTATCACCTATCCTAACAAACACCTGCTTTCAGTAATCTTTTCATTTCAGTCTTTCTGGCGTTAGCAATTGGGCTCTCATTGTGATTTGGCTCAATTGGAGAGTTGCTAGGCTTGGATGGACGCAGTTCATTCATCATGCTTCTGGTCCATTGGCTTGGCGTTTTTGGCACTAATCCAGGCAATGGCACTTGCAAGTTGAAGCAATATTTCGCTTGGCTAGTTGAAGAGTCATGCCGACTGGTCCAGATTGCATGCGCCCAGTATTGTTGCTCTAGCAATATGCGTTCTCTCACTCTTCATTGGTATCTCATCCTTCATTATACTTCAAATGTTAGTCTCAGAACTTTTGCGGTTAGCTAAGGTTTCCCCTTCTCCTTCTTATGGTACCTAATAAATTAACATACATAAATGGAAAGCTCATTGATGTCTTATTGCTGCCAAATTGTGGAATCACCTCAACTTGGAGAGCTTTGTGATCAAGTTATGTGTTCCAATAGTAATACTGGTTGGTCTAGCTGCCAAGTTCGCTTCCAAGTTGTTGCCAAAAAG
>QBTX01002948.1:0-13393 GCA_003063285.2 Arachis monticola | reverse complement strand
TGTTTTGATTTTGCTGTTCTTCCTTCAGTTGATCCACAGCTTCTTGCAACTTGGTGACAGATGCTTATAGGCGATCCCAGTATTCTATTTGAGGGATTTCCGGGAGGAACTCCTGTGCTCTCCTCTTGATGGGGTCGTCCTGCACTTGTTGTCCTTCCATAGACTTTTTGGTGATTGGTAGCTCAACTGGGATGTACTCATCTACTCCCATTTTTAACCCAGCATCTTTACATAACAGAGAGACCAAGCTTAGATAAGTCAATCTGGCATCTTTGGAGTTCTTGTTTGCAATTTTGTAAAGCTCACAAGCAATTAGCTGATGAACTTCTACTTCTTTTTCCAGCATAATGCAATGAATCATTACTGCTCTTCTGATGGTGACTTCAGAGCAGTTGCTAGTGGGCAGTATAGAGCGCCCAATGAAGTCCAGCCAGCCTCTGGCAACTGGTTTGAGATCTCCTCTTTTGAGTTGGTTTGGGGCACCCTTTGTGTTGTTGTCCATTTAGCTCCAGGGAGACATATGTCCTCTAGGATTTTGTCCAAGTTCAGGTTTGATCTCATCATTCTCTTATTAAAGGAGTCTGGGTCATCTTGCAGTTGAGACAGCTTGAAGATCTCCCTTATTTTGTCAGGGTGGGTGTGAACAATCTTCCCTCTGACCAGAGTTCTATAGTCATAGAATGCGGTTCCCGCTATTCTCTGCCTGTTCGTCTGCCACAGATTTGCCTAGAATTCCTAAACCATGTTTCTTCCCACCTTTGTTTTAGGATTAGCTAGGACTTCCCAGCTCCTGTTTCGAATTTGCTCTTGGATCTCCGGATATTCATCTTCTTTCAGATCGAATTTAACTTCCGGGATCACTGACCTTAGACCCATTATTTTGTAGTAATAGTCTGAATGTTCTTTAGTTAAGAACTTCCCTTGATTCCAAAGTGGTTTTGGAATATTCTCTTTCCTGCCTCTTGAGTTGGTTTGTTTTTCCTTAGGAGTCATAATCTTAGTGGGTATTGGCTTAGTGATCACGGATAAACACACCAAACTTAGAGGTTTGCTTGTCCTCAAGCAAAAGAAAAGAAAGGAGAGGAATAGGAGGAGAGCCAAGTCGGAATTGTGGAGGTGGGAGGGGCCGAACTAGGATTTAAAGGGAAAGGGGGAAGGTTTTCAAAAATTTTGAAGAAGATATGATAAAAGATATGATTTGTAAAAGATAAGTATGATAGGAAAAGGATGCACTTTAAAATTTAAAAGATATGAATAATATGAAAGATGTTTTAAAAAGATAGCTTTGTTTTGAAAAGACGTTGTGAAGATTTGGAAAAGATATTGATGAGTTGAAAAGATTGTAGCAGGAAAAGAGATAGATTTGTTTTGAAAAGGATTTGAAAATAATTTGAAGAGGATTAAAAAAAAGGGTTTACGAATTAAGATACATTTGATATCTTTTGAAAAAGAATTTGAAAAATTAGGATTTGTAACATGTTTGTGCAAAAAATCATGAATTGAAACATAAAAAATGGAAAAAATTTGAATTCAAAACGAAATTGCCTACTCCCCACAATCCTGGCGTTAAACGCCCAACTGCTGCATGTTTTGGGTGTTTAACACCCACTTGGTGCTTGGTCTGGGCGTTTAATGCCCAGCTGTTGCTTGCAGCTGGCGTTAAACGCCAGAAACTCCTTTGTTACTGGGCGTTTTTCTGAACGCCCAAGATGCTGTAAATCTGGCGTTAAACGCCCAGAAGCTGCTTCTTTCTAGCGTTTAACGCCCAGATGGCTCTCTCTACTGGCGTTAAACGCCCAGTAGATGCTCCTTTTGGGCGTTTAACGCCCAATTGTGCCTCTTACTGGCGTTTTCTTACCAGTGAGCTCATTTTTCCTGTTTTGTACTCTGAATCCTTCTGTAGCCCTATGAACTTATGCAATTGATTTTTTACCTTGTTAATATTGAACTTATATTCTTTAAAAATAAATAAAATGAAGAATAGAATAAAATAAAATAACAGAAAGAGTTTTGCTAATGGCTGGGTTGCCTCCCGGCAAGCGCTTCTTTATTGTCTTTAGCTGGACCTTGCTGAGCTTTTTTTAATCTAGCCTCAGCCTTGAGAATTCTTGCTCAACATTTCCTTCAATATAATGTTTGATTCTCTGTCCATTAACACTGAACTTCTTATTAGAATAAATGTCTTGAAGCTCCACATAGCCATATGGTGACACACTTGTAATCACATATGGTCCCCTCCACCGGGATTTCAGTTTCCTGGGGAATAGCCTGAGCCAAGAGTTAAACAGCAGAACCTTCTGTCCTGGTTCAAAGATGAGCGCCAGAATCATTCCTCTCTGGGCTCTTACTATCCTCAGAGGGATTTGGATGATATTTTGCTCATTCTCTGTCAGTTGTTCTTTCCTTGGCTTTCTGCTGCTCTGAAGCGAGGTATTTAATGTTTTTCCCACTTCTTAATTGAACTGCCTGGCACTCTTCTGTATCTACTTTTGATAACTGCGTTTGTCTGATTCAATTGTGCTCCTCCATATTTTTAGCATTTTTTAGTGTCTTTGTAGCATCTCCTTGAATTTTGCAAGCTATTTTGTTAGAAAGCACAATTTTTGATTGAGTTCAGCAACTTGTTCTGGAGACCAAGTTCAGAGATACTACTTTTGCTTCTTCTTTTATGGAGGACCATTACTTATGTACAGATGCTGGTTTCTTGGCAACTATATCAATAAGCTTTTGAGCCTCTTCAATAGTTTTCCTCATATGTATAGATCCACCAGCTGAAGTGTCTAGGGACATCTGAGCTCCTTCTGTAAGCCAAAGTAGAAGATGTCTAACTGCCCCCACTCTAAAACATTTCAGAGGGGCAATTTCTTAGCATCCCTCTGTACCTTTCCTAGGCATTATAAAGGGATTCATCATGCTCTTGTTTAAAGGCTTGGATATCCAGCCTTAGCTGTTGTCATCCTTTTTGGAAGGAAATATTGATTCAGGAATTTGTCTGATAACTGTTTTCATGTCCTTATGCTTGCTGTGGGTTGGTTATTTAACCACCCTTTTAGCTTGATCTTTTACCAAAGGAAACTGGAAACAAGTAACAGTTTGTATACATCCTGATCTTACCTCCTTGTCACGTACTTGTTCAGTAATTTGCAAGAATTGTGCCAGAAACTCAGTAGTCTTCCTGTGGAAGCCAGAAATAACTGCAGTTTTGCTGCACCATGACAATGAGCTGAGGATTTAGCTCAAAACTGCCTGCTTTGATGGTGGGTATACAGATACTACTCCTATATGTAGCAGTAGTGGGGTTAGCATATGACCCCAGAGTCCTTCTGGACTGTTCATTTCCACTTAGATCCATGACGGAGAAAGGGAGAGGATGTGAATTGCAAGTAAAATATATTTTTATTTTTATTTTTATTTTTTTTGTTATTTAATTAAAAAAATAACCGAAAAAATGAAATAAATAAAGTTAAATAATTAGAAAATAAAATATAGATTTCAAAAATTAAAGAAAAAAACATAAAAATAAATTTGAATGTTGAATTGACTAATTAATTGAAAAGATTTGAAAATTTTTTAATATGATTTTTGAATAAGATTTTTAATTTTGAAAAGATTTGATTTTAAAATAAAAATCTGAATTTTAAAGGTAATTTTCGAAAAATCAGTTAAAATAAAGGGAAAAGATATTTTTGAATTCAATGAGGAAAGAGAAAAACAATAAAAGACACAAAACTTTAAAAATTTTTAGATCCAATGCTCCTTATTTTCGAAAATTTTGGAGGAAAACACCAAGGAATACCAAACTTAAAAATTTAAAAAGTCAAAATACAAAGAAGACTCAAGAACACCTTGAAGACTCACAAGAACAACAAGAACAAAATTCAAAGATTCAAGAACATAAAAGGGAGCACCAAACTTAAAACCTTTAGAAAAACTAAGAATACATTTCAAAAATTAAAGAAAAATAACAAGAGAACACCAAACTTAAAAGTTTGCACCAGATTTAATAAAAGAAAAATTATTTTGAAAAAGTTTTTAAAGGAAAATTCCTATGAATTAACACAAACAACACAAAAAAAATCCAAATTTTTAAATTTAAAGTGTTTTAATAAGGTATTTAATGTATAAATTTTTTTTTGAAAACTATATTTTGAAAAAGTACAAGAAAAACAAGAAAAATCACAAACAAGAAAAACTAAAGATCAAACAAGGAAAATAAACAAACAAAAAAAAAAAAAAAAAAAAAAAAAAAAAAAAAAAAAAAATCGAAAATTTAAAAGAAAATAAAAACATGCAATTGACACCAAACTTAAAATATAAAACTAAACTCAACAGGAAAACTCTAATTATTATTTGTAAAAAATTTTTTTAAAAATTTAAAAAGAGAAAATAAGAATTTAAAAAAAATTTCAACCAAAAACAATGATAGAAGACTCTAAACCAAAAAAAGAAAATTTTTTTTTTCTAATCTAAGCAACAAAATAAACCGTCAGTTGTCCAAACTCAAAACATCCCGGCAACGGTGCCAAAAACTTGGTGCCCGAATTGTAAATCACACTTTTCACAACTCGTACACTAACCAGCAAGTGCACTGGGTCGTCCAAGTAATACCTTACGTGAGTAAGGGTCGAATCCCACGGAGATTGTTGGCTTGAAGCAATCTATGGTTATTTTGTAATTTTTTTAGTGATATCAATTATGATTATCAGTTTGAATTGCGAAAAATAAAAGAAATAAAAATACTTGTTATGCAGTAATGGAGAATATGTTGGAGTTTTGGAGATGCTTTGTCTTCTGAATCTCTGCTTTCCCCTGTCTTCTTCTTCACGCATGCAAGGTTCCTCCTATGGCAAGCTGTGTGTTGGTAGATCACCGTTGTCAATGGCTACCATCCGTCCTCTCAGTGAAAATGGTCCAGAGTGCCTGTCACGCACGGCTATCATCGTGTCGGTTCTCACTCATCTGGAATAGGATTTCTATCCTTTGTGTCTGTCACTACGCCTAACACTTGTGAGNAGGGGTGGCTGGCGGGTTATATTCATATAGTGAGTTAGAATAGATGGGTAATTTCTAGAGGTTGTGTCTTTGCATGGTCTTTTAATATTCCATCAAAGACAGAATATGTGTTCAAATAGTGAGTCAAAATGAGAAAATAGAAGAAATAAAAAGTGAAAGAACAGAATAGAATAACTTTTTTTGCTTCTCATTATAATCTTACTTTTACATGCCCAAAAGAATATTCCTTTAATTTTTTTAGAAATACTGATTGAAGGGATAAAGTATTTAGTACTTTTACCCTTTACTTGTGGGAGTAATAGAGTTTAGGTATAACTCAAGTATATTCTTAAAAGAAAATGTTATGTAAGTAACTAATAAGTTTTTAATCAGCTGCAATAATTACAATAAAAACTTTAGAAAAAAAAATGGTAAAAAAAAATAAAGATTTTCTTTAATAGATAATTAAATACTTATTTAAGAGAATGTATTATTTTATTTTTATTAATTTTTTAACAAATTATATCTTATTTTATTCTTTTCACACAAAAACCTCTTCATCATAGAATTATCTAAAATTCTAACATTTTATACTTTTCAAGTGTCCCATTTGCGTAGAGTGTTGTTCTTTTTAGCTGTGTAAGCAATGACATGAAGAATCAAAACAATTATTAGCTGTTGGTTGGATTCAAATTTTGTAAGGAAGAATGTGAAATCTTCAAAATGTGTAGAACTACTTGCGCAGATAAAGCAAGCATTGGCGAGCTAATTGTTCTATGTGCATGCTTATTAATGCAAAGATGAGAAAAAGCCAAGAAGGAATATTGAATTTGATGGCACTAAATGAGAGCTAATAATAACAAAGACTTAAATAGATGAGCATGCAGCACACCTTGAATTGACCTCACAAACATGATGTAGGAATATTATATTTAATTATTTACATGATGATGATGATATTAGCAGAATGTTGTTGTAGTGTATCTATGTTGATGGAAAAACATGTTCTGACATTGTGGGTGTGGAAGTACAAGTGATTTGATGAAAATGAGGAGCCAGAAAAAGAAGAGAAGAGAGTGGCAGAGGGCAGTGGCGCATATATCCATCCATCCGAGTTGGAAAGGAGAGAAAATAGAGTCACGTGAATTTCAACCATGCACGTGAAATCCACGCCGAATGATCAGAGTTTCTTTCTTCAACTCAACACCGTCTCCGTCCCTATCTAATCTTTTAAACAATAGCTAGAGGGAGAAATAGTACCAGGGGAGTGATTGAAGAGAATAGAAAAAAGTACAGGATATACCCAAAAGCGGGGAAGTGGAACCAGGAACCAAAAACAAGAAAAGAGAACAATGAAAAGAAAATCAAAGTTGAAAACAGACAGCTACATAAAAGGCATCAGGATGAATTTTAGAACCTAATTTAGTTTGTGGGAAAGGGGCTATTTTAGTCTTACAGGAAAGGGGCTACTATGGTAGCTCTCACAACAAAAATAGTGAGGAAAGAGTGAGTCTTGGCCACTATGCTATACTATGCCGCTATTGACAAACATGAGCTGTAGTTGAAGGAAGAAACATACCACATAAAATGTTAAGGTATATCTATTTCTTTTGTAATTAAATACCAACCATATTAACGAAAATGACGCCGCATGTATTTTGGAATACTCAGGTTATGCTTGGAAATATTTTTGGTAGTAAAATTGTGAGTAAAGCATTATATGGAGGTAAAAGGGCCCAGCTATCTTGATGCTAAAATGGGGGGAAAATTTATTTTATGATCCTCGAGTCTTTTATCAGCAAGCATCTTACGGTTTTGCTGATCGAACACCGGAATTAACATTTTCCAGTTATCCATATGCTTGATTTAAACTATTATAAGGAAAGTAGCTACAAAATAGTCACATTGATTACTGTTTCCTTTTGCTAATGTTAACAGCTTAACGCTGAGGCGCACACTTTTTGGCGCCTCCTACCCTTCAATGCCTTACCATATAAGCCTCCACAAATGAGTTTGCAGTCTTTAATACGAAACATTTCAAAAGTACATCTTTAACTAGGTTCACCTTGCTTTAGTTCGCTTCCATCATTTTCTGCATCATTTTCCTTCACCTCAGGATTGGCATTAGTTGAATCACTGGCAGCAGGAACTTCAGCAGCATCAGCTTTTGCAGATTCTGAAGGACCTTCCACATTATTCTTTGCAGGAACATCAGACTGGGCCGACGGTTCAGCATGATTGGAAGAACTGGAAGCATTATGCGACCCTTTCCTGCCCCTCGTCTTGTTCGATTTTCCAGCCATTTTTTTCTCCCTGTAATGAAATCTAAACAACCATGTCACTAAACCAAGAACCAGTAGAGTAAAGCACATGCAGGGTTATGCTTGGCACATAAACATGTAAATAACCATGACCCAGCTCGAAAATAAAAACATTCAAGGCTTCTCGAGCACCATTTCTAAAGTTCATGAAAAGTCCTATATATACCATTCAAAGCTTCATGAAATAATAAAGAAAAAAAAAGAGAAATTTCAAAAGATATCTATCACACAATTCAACAATCCAATAAAAAAAAAAAATAATAAAATCAAAAAAAGTTGGGGCATGGACTCATAAAAGAAACTGAAATGAACAAAACTGAAACATGCGCACTCTCATGATTGCTGAGTCCCACAAAAACATACACGAAGTTATCAAACCTTTTTCAAGAAAGAACAGTTGAGGATTTCATTGCCTCTAAAATTCTTAAAGAGCACAAATTGTAAAGCTATATTACCAAAGCTTGAAGCAATTGCAGGTGAGGATTGGATTAGATAAGAAGGAGAAACATCAAGAAGAAGAAGTAAAGGTTGTTTTAAGTTTTAATTTTGAAGCTATTGCTGTCAGAGAAGAGGTTGAGTTGAGGTTGAAATTTTGGAGTCCAGAGGTGTACAGAAGCAGTGGCTGAGAGGCGGCTGTCCGAGAAATAGATATGACAGACAGACACTACTATGCGAGAAAAGGGGGTAAATGTAATAATGATGAACTCTCCAATCATTTGTAACCCATATCTGTTTGGGCTTGGGCCATGTGGCCTTCTCTATTATGTTTTCTTTCAGGTTACCCAAACTATCCAGTCCAAAAGAAATTCATAGCTGATGAATATGGTGTGTTTGGTAACACAAAAGAAAAAAGCACGTTAGAGCTTCTAAGCTTCACTTTTTTGTTTGGCTAATTCTGTTCTCTACAAACGCAGAAGTGATTTGTTCATAAAATCACGTTTACAAGAACAATAATTTTAATTCTCCGTTCCACTAACGTTTTTTAGTCAATACCTTCAATATTTATTTTTCTTTTACCAACTTTATTCTTTATACATGTATTTGTATTATTTATAAAATTTTTATTATTCCTCTTTTTTTTTATTATTTATTATTTATATTTTTTATTAATTTTTTTTATTGCATTATATTGTGTATTATATTTATTATTATTTTTTTATAATAGAATTTATTGATCTCATTAGATAAAATAAATTAAATAAAAAAATTAACCATAAAATAATAATAATAGTTAAAAATTATAATGTACTAAAAAAGAGTAACTAAAAATATTAAAATATACTATATAAATATGAAGAAAAAAGTATANGTCACGTGAATTTCAACCATGCACGTGAAATCCACGCCGAATGATCAGAGTTTCTTTCTTCAACTCAACACCGTCTCCGTCCCTATCTAATCTTTTGGGAACCTTTGCATTTGCATATGCTTCAAGGGTGCCAAGTGCCCTACAAAATGTGGGCCCACATGGGCTTGGGGCTCAGAATGCCTCCAAGTGGACGCTGCCCATCTCTCATGGGCTCCACCCACTCCTCTTGTAGTCTTCATCTACCCCATTTTTATTTGCCGCAAAAACTAGCATCTTTTCCCTTTTTTTTTTTATCTTTTTCTTTTTTGCCCTTTTTCTATTAAGGACGAATTTTAAAAAAAATTATAAATGTATGTAAATGATGGAATTATGCTCTTCTGAAAACTTTTTGAATCACTCTTATTCAGACGTTCATCGACGCCGTCTTAACTTATTGTTTTATGTCAATAAATATCACTTACATAAGTTAACCAACCTTGTAATGATATGATAAAAGAAGTTATTATTATTTTAGTTTCTAATATTTAGACTAAATTTTAGTGAGAAGTGCTACGTAGAAGTCATTTGGATTATAAGTCATATAAGTTGGGAGAAACTTAACAAAAAGTACGCTGATCCATATACGATTTTTATGGCATGCTTTGTGTTCCTCCTTCTTCTCCTACTCTTCTTCTTCTTCCTCCATGAAAACGAGTTTCTTACCAAATTTGATCTCTTTTGTGCATTCTCTCTTTGCTTTTTCATTCGTTATTTTATTTACGTTTATCACTGGTATTCTTGTTTCGTTTTTTTTTTCGATTTTCATTATTTCTGAAATCAAGTTTTGAAATCGTTTTGAAGATAATGAAACTTCAGAAATACACCCAAACGATTACAGAAATACACCTAACTGATTATAGAAATACACCCAAACGGTTATAGGAATTCACTCAAACGATTATAGAAATACACGCAAAGGATTACAGAAATACACCAAAGGATTACAAAAATACACCCAAAGAATTTAAAAAATACACCCAAAATTTGTTGAAGTACATCTTATGCATAATTCAAAACTCTTCCTTTTTCTCCTCCTCATCTTCTGCTGCTTCTTCTTTTTCTTTATTTTCTTATTTTATATTCTCATAATTCTTTTTTGGAGGAAAAATCAAACAAAGAAGAAAAAAATACATAATATTGCAAAATCAAAAGAAGAACGAGGAGAAATACGACGATGAAGATGAAACACTTCAAAAATGAAGAAGAAGAAGGAGAAGAAAAAGAGGAGGCATGGAGAAAGAAAAAGAAAAAGAAATAAATGACTTGTATGACTTGTATGGGAAAACGCTTGTATGTGGAGAATTTCTCAATTTTAATTTGATGTTTTTAAACGTTTTAGTTTAGTTCTAATAAATTTTAAATAAATTTAATATTGTTCTATAATTAAATTTGACACGAATAATTAGCGAATTTGGATCCTCTAAATTTTGAATTCTCATTATAGAGAATAAAGTGTGATTTCTCACCATTTATTTTATAGGTGGGATTAAGAGTAAATATGAAAGAGAAACTATTTAAGGGTAAAAGATCATACTTTACCCTCTAAAATGAAGTTCAAAATTTAGAGAATCTAAATCCATAATTAGCATATTTAAAATTCAATATAATAATCGATTTCCGGTATGTAAATAAAATTAACCAACTAATGATTATTAATATAAAAAATTTTTATTAATTATTCGAATCAAATTTAATAGTAAGGTAATATTGAGTTAGTTTAAAATTTTTTTAAACTAAAATAACGCGTTTAAAAAATTAAGGATCAGATTAAGATTTAACCGAAAGGATGATGATCAAAATAATAATTTATCCAAAGATACTATAAGTCAAACTTAGCTATTCGAGAATTTAGAAAAGAAAAAAAACTAAAACTGAAAACTCATCTCTAATTATTTTTATGTGAAGTTAATATTTAAAAATAGTTAGATAATTTAATATATTTTATTAAATTATTATTTAATAATTTGTAATTATTAATTTTATATAAAAATAAATATAAATAAATTTTTACTTTTTCTTAGATTAAGCTTAATTAAATTTTTTGGATGTAATTTTTTTTAAATCCTGTGTTATATTTATGCACCGAATCGTTTTCTTAAAAATAAAACATATCATAAATATTAGTTGCTCTCCTTTTAAAGGACAAGCAAACATACAAATACTTAAGTTGATATATATCTCATTGACTTATACTTARTTTATTCCCTAATTCAGATCTATATATTAATKATCCCTTCTTGGCAGGCTTCTTTAATTTGTTTAGGTGGTCCTACTTTATCTCATATTTTAAAGTTGAAAGTGTCCGCATAGCTGAAATGGAGTTAAGATGATATATTAGCATGTTTTTTAATACACTGTATTTGAATTTAAATTTTGACAAGACTAAGTGGTAGATAAAAACACTTTAAAAATATTGGGTATGTAAGTGTATAGTATGGATAAATATGTAATATAATGTCCAGAATTAAAATTTGCCTATTAGACAATTATTATTTATTAGTATTATAATATGGTACGCAATTATCAAAACTTTCTCTAACCTTGTAGTATTTGATATTTAATCATGTCCTTAATTTTAAATGATTGTGTTGGGACCTTTTTTTTAACAACAAATCAAAAGCTCATCACAAAAGGGGAAAAAAAAGAGAGGGAATCAGGAAAAAGGACACGAGAGCCTCCATGATTATTGCAAAGCTTGAATTGCTTACAATATATTAATTAACAAGGATTGAGATGCATAAATGTCAATGATTTTATTAATTTGTTAAGCCCCGGTTTTTGAAATTTAAAGCAAATCTTTGTTATTATTATTTAATAAAGGTTATCCGTGCAAAGATGGGCCAACCGTCCATACAGGTTATAATTATGCACACATGATTTTGCTGTGTTACGTTGAATTATAGATAGAGAGATAGATGCACTCACACAAAACAATGAACCCACCACAATTATTAACGCCAAACCTTTACCAAACTAATTACAAAGATAATATATACAAAAGAGTGAACCATGAAATGTAAGCATCATCAACGAAACATGCACTCTCCGATCCTTCTTTCTTTCTTTCTTTCTTTCTTTCAAGTACATTGAGTAGGGACGTAGACGCTTCTCATCCAATTCTGGTCATAGCACTATGCCAAATCTACTCGCCATTTAGGGCAATAACCTAACAAAACAACCACAGAAATTATGAAGAAAGATTCTTGCATGTTCGTTCATGGGGAAAAAGAAAATTTAGTTTTTTTTTTTTTTTCTGGACAAACATATTTATTATTATAAAAATGACATCAAAATCAGTCACTAAAATTAGTCACTAATATATTGTATACAAATACATGTGAGGTTTAATTTATTTTCAATATGTATTTGTATTTCAGTATTGTTTGGTAGGTCGGGTACCGAACGGATCGGATAAGTATCCTAGTCAACGAAGGAGAAGTCGTCTGGTCGTACGTCTCCGGATTGGGAGTAGGCGAGGTCCCGAGCTCTTCAAATGTGAAAGGGGGTGTCACCTGCAAAGACACTCCGACGCTCTAGTCAGTCAAGTGTGCAAGCGAAAAAGGGGGAGATTGGCATGTGACGTACCGTGAGGGAAGGGTAGGTCCTTCCCCATATATACCGTGTCAGAGGTAGGCCCTGCAGGGACAGGCCCACCTTCTTCGAGGCTTCCCTTGCACTGTGGCGAAGCTGTCATGGATGCGTGTCCGGGTCGGAATCTGAGCGTCTCACCCCCGACCGTTCGGGTCGGGTATTGCTCCCGTAAACTGCTTGGGTCAGGCCATAACAAGTATATATTTTATACTAGTAGCTAATTTTGGTGACTGATTTTAATGTACACGTAACATAACTCTTATTATTATATTATTCGATCCTCACCCATCTATTATATGATATTAATATTTTTTGTTACCTAAAAAGACACAAATTTTAGTTTTTTAATTATACCGTATTAATAAAGAGTTATATAATAAAAAATAAAGATTTACAGTCAAATCATCTAACTATTCTCAAATAAAAATAACTATACGTAAAATTTTAGCACACTAAAAATGTGAAAAATAAAAGATATGCCCCTGTTAACTTTGGAATTTGGCTTCTCTAACCAAGCATCTAAAACTAGAGAATATTTTTTATTTGGTGAATTATATGGTAAAAATGTAAGTTTACAGATCTTTCTTTTTATAGGATGAAAGAGAGATTGAAAAAGATAGAACCCACACTTTGAATAAAAATAAAATAATAAAAAATAATTATAAAAAGAATTTATTTTCTCTCTCTATACCACTTCAATCTGTATAATAGAATACCCCTTTTCATTTTATCAACTATTTAGATTTAATAGAATTTAAAATTTTAAACACATGTACAAGCTTTTTGGGGTGTAGTTTCTTCAGCAAGAATGAGAAGAGGCTAATCCAAAATTTTGAAGTGAGGAAAGGGCCCGCAGAAAACAGCAAGGAACTTAACTATTAACCAAGCGAGGTTAGTGAGGGGTTAACACTTAACCATGGTTAGAAAGCAACCTGAATCAATTCCATTTCTAATTCTCTCTCCTCTTCTCTTCTCTCCTCTCTGACTCTGAGAGTGTCCCCATTACACTTGCATTTGGTCGTGTTGACGAGTGATGATCACTATTCACTCCTCAATTTTCTTCTCCAACTATTTCGCTTCCTTCTTCCTTTGTTTCTCTCCCAATATTTTGGTTTCCTCTTCTTCTGAGCTCTCACACACT
>QBTX01002946.1:0-13403 GCA_003063285.2 Arachis monticola | reverse complement strand
GGTGACGCGATCGCATGGGGCATGCGATCGCGTGAGTGGACAGTTTATGATGTACGACGCGGCTGCGTGGGGCACGCGGTCGCGTGAGGGGGATTGCGCATCCAGCGCCAGTCCAGCACCACTCTAGCACAACTTTCAGCTGTGCACCCTTTCTACGTCGAAAATCAGGGCACGCGGTCGCGTGGGAGGTCATTATGCCCAGACGACGCGGACGCGTCGGCGACGCGGTTGCGTGGGCTGATTTGTGCCACTGGCACTCCTCCAGCCACGCTCCAGCGTGACTCTCTGTATGTTTTTATTTTTCTTCCCTCTCCTTGAGACGTGGACTCGTCGCTGATGCGGTCGCGTCGCATGGCATTTTTCTTTTTTTTTTTCAAATAAAAATATGTAAATGCAGATGCACGAAATATACTAATAAAGAAAAGAGTTATTGGGTAAGAAAAATAAAAATAGAGAAAAGAACGATCATACCATGGTGGGTTGTCTCCCACCTAGCACTTTGCTTTAACGTCCGCAAGTTGGACGCTCCACTAGCTTAGTCTTTGGCTATGTGGAGATCTTCTAAGAGGATGATCTCGAGTTCCTTGTCTTTCTTCCGCTTTTTGCCATGGTACAGCTTTAAACGATGTCCATTAACTTTGATAAGCTCCAAGCTCGAAGGATGGCTAAGGTGATAAACTCCGTACGGTTCGGCCTTCTCTACTCTGTATGGACCTTCCCATCTTGATCTCAACTTGCCTGGCATGAGCCTCAGTTGAGATTTGTAAAGGAGGACCGAGTCCCCAGGTTGGAACTCTTTCCTCTTGATGTTCTGGTCATGTACAGCCTTCATCTTCTCCTTGTATAGTCTTGAGTTCTCATAAGCTTCTAGGTGAAGGCTCACCAGTTCTTGCAATTGCAACTTCCATTCAGCTCCGGCTTTCTCAATTCCCATGTTGCACTCCTTGACTGCCCAAAAAGATTTGTGCTCTATTTCCATCGGGAGATGACAAGCTTTTACATAAACTAAGCGAAAAGGACTCATCCCAATGGGTGTTTTATATGCTGTTCTGTATGCCTAGAGTGTATCTTGTAGCCTGGTGCTCCAGTCCCTTCTATGAGGCTTTACTATCTTCTGCAAGATACGCTTTATCTCTCTATTTGACATCTCGGCTTGCCCATTGGTCTGAGGATGGTATGCTGTCGCAACCTTATGAATTATCCCAAAGTCTGTCAATAGAATGAAAAAAAGTGATGCAACTAACAAGAAAAATACCCACCTTCAGCCACACTTCCATTTAAGCTACATTGCAACAACGTAGACATAATCTTCTATGCTAGGGCTACCGCTCTCCGTGTTCCTTTATTAATAAGAGAAAAGGATACCACAATTGTCTGCCATTTATAGTGCTATAATTTTTATAAAGTAAAAAAAAAAAAATATTTTTAGTGACAAAATATTTTTTTTTTTTTTTTTTTTTTTTTTTTTTTTAAAAGATAATTATAAATTAATTCAAATTCAATAATTGGCAATAATCACGAAATTATCAATATTTAAATAATAATCAATAATAATATAATAATAATAATAATACTTAATCATTCTTAAAAAGTAAAAGATAATGAAAGAGAAAAAAAAAAAAAAAAAAAAAAAAAAAAAAAAAAAATAATAATAAAAATTGCCATATGTGATGTAAATCGATAAATATACATGAGTTGTTGGTGAAAAAGGAAATGATGGGAAGTTTTAGTATGAATCATGCTATATTTTGTATTGGATTTAAATGTGAAAAGGGTTGAGTTATGAATATCTCAGAATGTTCTCATAGATACTTAAATCTATCAAGGGGATTCAATCATTCTAGTTCCAACTTCGCCATAATCTATCACACATACCTCTAAACCCTTAATCACTATGCGCGTTACATTTTTCATATATCTAAGGGTGGAACGTCTTACAGCACTCAACTAGCGCTTAGTTTATGGTGCCTCTTCAGAACAATCTGATTCCAATATATGCTTGGGACCAAGTACAACACCTTGTGCGTAAATTTCTTCTATCTCACACTTTTCACTTCCCTCCCCAAGATATTATTGAATCATAGCACACACGAACCCTTTCTCCCGCAAAACTCAAACCTCAACAATCACACCTTCAATCGAAAAGTATGAGTGACCCTCACCTTCTTGCTAGACCTTTCGCGTCACTACAGACCCTCTACCTTCGTGCATTACTCTATCCTTGTCAACACTCTATACAGCCTTCCTTGCTTATCACCGTCAGCGATTGAAGTTACAAGAGGAATATTTCTTTCTTCACCTTTTATGCCAAACAAATTCCAGAAGACGTGGTCACTATCCCCCTTTCGTCGTCTCATTTCTCTGTTCTCTTCGTACTCTTTTCTCTGGTTCTCTCGCCTCTCAACACTCTCGTCGTCCGGATCTTTCATATGTCACTTTCTTCGTCCTCGGATCGTCGTGCGCGCGAACTCACATATCCTCAGACTTCATATCATCAGACCTCGCTTTGCGGTTATTGCGTTGAGTCACCATGTCGCAACCTCACTGGCCGACCTTCCCTGCGCTCACGTTCGCCGATATGTTGAGGCAGAAAGAAGACGGACCAGCCATATCTGTCCGCCTGGGTGGCCTGGTCTTCTTGTGCTCATTCTTGTTTACGCGCCATTCAATCAGCTGGGTATTCTTTCTTTCGTATGAGGGACTGTCTTATTCCCAGGCGAAGACTCTTCGGCCCTCATGTTCCTTTCAATGTATGGGCAGTGTGTTTGTCTGGTGTTGCTGTATGATTGCATGACAAACACCCATGGCATTATTTTTGCTTATGATATTAATGTTTTCAGATTGATTTTCTCTGTGTCAAAAATTTGAGAGGTTGTCTATGCGATTGCATATTTTGAGGGTTATTTATGCTCGGTGCGATAAGGAAATTGTGCGGGGATATTTTGTCCTCTTAGCACTCAGGTGGTAATGTATCAAATTCTCTAGTGTGGTCTCTATTTGGGAAAATTTGAGAGGTAATTTTGGTGTGTTCTGGCCTTTATGTGGTTCTTATCTCATTTGTATGAAAATTGTTTGTTGTGTGTGTGTGTGTAGTGAGGAAGCATAATAAGATTTTTTCTGGTAAGCTATGTTTGTTGCTTTGTAAGAAAGTGATTTGGTATAGACATTTGTATGGTTTCGTTTTCACAATTTCGTATGACTGATTTTCTGTATAGTAGTGAGGACAACTGAGCAAAGGAATAGAGCTTGCATGCTGATGTCACTTTTTGATTTCTATTGGCTAGGGGAGGGTATATTCAATGGGGATTTCCAATTTAAACCCAAGGGCTCAGTTGAAGGACTATTGAGGATACCAGATTTTTATCTAGTCCGAGAGTTTTGATTCCAGGACTCAGTAAACTCGTCCATTGACATTTAAACTTATTACATTACCCCTTTATATTATTTTAGCGAATACTAGAAAAGTAATTGGTTGTGATTTTCTTCAATTCCTCAGCATTACAGTATAGTATTAACACTATATCATTGTGGATAGTAAGATGTCAGGGTTTGATAACAAGATTTGAGATGTGAGAAGAAATCTAAACGATTGGAAGAAACTGAAAAGACATGTTACTACATGGACATCTTCCTCCTTGTTTATTAATTCCTTAGATACATGAAAAAAAATTAGAATGAATGATATTATTGTCAGAGAGTTTTTATTCAGGCCCAACCTTTGTGTATTTCCCTTTCCTCGCTTTGCTGTGACATATTTGTTTTCACCAATGATGGAATAGAGAATTTGTTACTTGTGTCCAAATCTAATACAATATGAATTCAAATATTTATTTTTTTTTTGACAAGACCCATACTGCTTTTTTGAGATGGATACAATAACCTAAAAGCCACATAGGCCTAAACTCACACTTTCATATTACAACCACAATAAATAGCAGCGCACACGGACTACTGCATGATTTGTGATTATATGTCCAGTCCCTCCTAATTTTTGATCATGTGTGAAGCGAACTTATAGACATATTAATGTGTATAGAGGAAAAAACATATTATTTTTTTTTTTTTTTTTTTTTTATTGATTTTTGAAATTTGCTCTTGTTTTTCGATCTATTTCTTTTAATTTGGCGTATTCTGTATTTCGACCCAATAATTAGGACCATTAATTCAAGGCGGATGAGCTTCCGAATGTGTTTGATGTTTTGTGGTTCGAAATTCAAGTTTTCACTTGGGGTCGAATTTGATGACACAAATGCGTAGTTGGCTTAATGGTCTCGACAACTTCATTAATTTAAGATAGTATACGAAATTAGTTACAATTCTACTGGTAAGAAGGTTTACTGTTTGGAGAAGCACCAACTGCCGTGTTTACCCTTTTGCACTTAGAAAATTAAAGCTATCATAGGAAAAAAGCCATTACAGCCACAGACTGATTATTTGTGAGACTTGTTTGCCATTCTATGCTCTGCAACAATGAGAATCATACACTATAGCAACCAACAAGCTTGAATGAAAGAGGAAACAGTACAACTGGATCAATACACGATATAGGGATTACTCGTTTAATGAGGTAATTCACTGTCTTTAGTCTTTACTTAAGTTCGATATTCCATTGCAGGACCTTATCTATTCTTTTGACCTTCCAATTCTAATCTTGTTATAGTTATCATTGGCATATGGAAGGATTGAAGGTGATGGCGTTTCTCAGGGATGATTACTTCAGAGTTCATATTGGCTCTCCCTAGCCATTTCAATAGGTGAGAAAATTTCTCATCCACTATCCTTTTAATCAAGGTGTTCTGGCTTTCGTCAAGCTCACTCCAATGCTCAATTTACTTAAATCAAACTCAATTTGAGCTTTTTTATTTGAAAGAGCAATTTATTTATTCGTTCGTTTTCTATTTAGAGTCAGAGTATTGTGAGTTGAAGATAGACGACGGATCAAGGCCTTTAGGATGGGGAAGGGACAGACGGACCATAGTAGATAAGCGTACTCTTTAAGCAATTGGCTTTGAGAATATACGATGCTTTATTCAATATATCGAAACATAGTCGATCGCTGCAGTGGCTTCTCTAATCAGCCGGTCCTCCTCCTCTCTCTCCTTTCTACTTCATTGGTATGTGGTATTGTGCGTCGTGCGAGAGTGTGGCTCTGTTAAGTGTAATAGACAGCATCATGTCTCTGTGTCATTTTCTTTGTGTCTAATAGAAAGATATGTTTATAAGTTTTATCGTCCATTACGCAAAATGTTTGGGTTTCTTCAAGGATTGATATGATTTGGAATTGGAGCAATGTTAATTAACTACTTTCATCTGCTGCTTATTAAGTTGTAACATCGATTGGTCTGGTGTGATGAATATGAGTATTTTTTTTTTTTTTTTTTTTTTTTTTTCTTTATGGTAACTACTCTGTCTATTTTATATATCTTGATCAATAGGTTCTCCATTGTGTGGGGAACTTTGCATATTGCAAGTGACCTAGCGCTAGAGTGAGTATTTGTAGAAAAATATCTGACCACGTTGAACTGATACTGAGTAGATTATATCACACCCTTTTTGCCCTTGTGGTGGGTTAGATTGTCACTAGGCCGAATTTACGATGTGTCATATTTAGAACTCGGAATATTTCAGTTGAATAATTACTTCGTTGACCTTAGTTTGCTATTCTTGTTTCCTGTAGTCTTAGGCAGCTTAGACATTTTATCATAGCTTAGTATTTTGGAAAGGTTAAATTTGTGGACTTAGCGTTTTGCTTTGATTGGCTGCCATTTAAATGGTGTTGCAATTTGATTATTGAACTATTTGGTTTTGTCGACTTTTTACGCATTCGTGCTTGGATTATAATCAGTGGAATTTGGTGTTTTATAATAAGTGCATGGAGACCCTGAGGTGTCTATGAGAAAATACCAATCTCTCAAAGCGGTGCCACATGAAGAGATGTTGGTTATGGCAATGGAATTCAGGATTCTTAGTTGCCTCCTGATTCCCAAGTGCGAGGAGTGGTCTCTGTAATTATGTGCCTCAATCCTTACGTCTCAGGTAAGTCTCACTAGTCGTGATCTCAAGTCTCAGGTCATGAATGTGCTACCTATACTAAGTGTTACTCTGTGAAACTTATTAACATCACTCTCCAATTTATTCCTAATAAGTAATTATCATATTCGCTATTTGAGTCTAAAAAGCTTATACAAATATAGAAGCTGAGGTAATATTAATCATTTTTATTTTCTTTCTTTGTTTTGTTTCCTTTCCATACTTTTAGAGATAAATTGTTTGGTAGGAACCACACCATCATCCCATACTATGTTTTCCATCCCAGTACTCGTGAGAAGTCTTGTAAGCGAATGATAATAATCATATTGAGTATAGCCGACTAGAGCGTGAGAGAACATGAACACTCGCTGATGTTTGATAACTTTAAATCTCTTAGAGTCTCAATATGTTGTATTGGTTTAGCTTGGATTGTTTGTGACATCATTCTCTATAATATTCCTAGTAATGATTGCGTGAGATATGTACGCTTATGTGAGCAAACACTACACACTCATACACAGGAGACCAGGTACAAAATTAGCTACCAATTTTTATACCATCGGCTCTTAGTATGTATATCCTCTCAAACCTTATGTAGTTTGTAGTGTGATTAACTCTTCAGTAGTTTTGTCCTTAACTTCCGCCCATTGGTTTGCCTGTCACCTGCATCAATTGTAGCGTTGCTTGCCAGAGCTTCTTGGCAGAGTTGTCATCAACCAGGATATTAAGATTAAAGGCGATATAGAGGATTATTAGATGTCGGAGCATCTTTACCATGTTAAAGGGACTCCGACAAGGTGAAAACAAGAGCAACACAGATCGGATTACGTTGCTCAATCGCAGATTAACATCAGAAGGATCTTGAAATAACATGCAGCGCTCCTAAAACCCCCAGTCCTCCCCATATATTAGACCTTTGAACAAAAGCGGTAGATCAACACAATCTTACATCTTACACACCTAGCCATTGAGAATCGTCTACCACCGAAACAGAAGCACCGTGCGCCAGAACTGCAGGCACCTGAAAACATTGTCTCCTACAATCCCCGAGCACCGCCAAGGCTTGTGTTCCTCTTCCCGACTGCCCCTGGGCCCTCCGCATGTATTGCTGCCCTCTGCAACTGACAAGTGCATAAGTCTGCCAATATGGTGTAACTTGACTCTCTGCTGCGAGTGCCTACTACCTTAATACGTGTCTTCTCAGTAGTATAACATCTTGATTGTAGTACAATGTTGATGCAAGTCAAGTGGTTCGTTACGACTCGAGAAGGATTTCACGCCAGACTGTACTCGACAGTATGTAAGACCAGTTCTGATGGGGCCGTTGAAGGTTGTATTGGACGTGGGTGTGCCTACTCTGTTCTGCATTACAATGCGTTTGTTTTGTTGGACTGCCGCTCATAGCACCCGTTCAGCTCTTTTTTGCGTAGCTTAGACTTACTTCTTGAATGCCTGCTTCTAGTGCATACGATGCTGAATGGGCACCTGGGACAGAGATTGGTTCAATTTCTATGTAAGGGGTGTTGCTTTCGTTCTGATTGCACATCTCTGTTCATGGGGTGCTAACTCTACTTAAAGTGACCCACTCAGTCCATACCAATTGATTAGCCACACCTTAGCGACAAAGACTATAATTTTGTTTTGATCTTTCCACTTAATGAATCCTTGAGATAGAACATGCACATGTAGTAGTACAATGCATTCAGACACATTGAGCCCCTAACTAAGAAATTACAATATTATGCATCTGGAGATATGAATATAAAATATAATCATGACCAACACTTGTAATTGAAAACAAAAACTAAATAAAAAAAAAAAAAAAAATTATATATTTTAGATACAAAGGGAATGTGATTGTTACAAAGGATCAGTGAATTTTAGTGTAGAAAGAATGTGAAGGTAATATATAAATATAGAAAAGTCCCTATTGGAGTGAGAAAACACTCCTCTCTATCACAATTCTTTCATATGCATTATCTTCTATTCCCTATCCTTCTATTTCAACACTTCCATGCCTATAACTTGATAAGTATACTAACGTACACGAAGCTGTCGTTGATTTCGCTCAGTGAGCAGTGGCTGTTGACAATTTTCACCTACTTAGATCGGCACTAACACCAGTGGCCCGGAGTAGTTCTATTCTCTCCACAAAATGCGGTGTAAGCTGCTCGAGGACAGGAACCCACCTGGACTCAAGAGTTTTGTGAGACAAACCCAACTGACGAAGAATGCAAAGTCTTTGAATAGAATAGCAGCTTTGGTTATTATCGCTGCCACCAGACCATATATTTTTGAATTTATGTTAATTTAATTTATAGGAGAACAAGAAAAAAGTGTTTTTTAACGAAAAGTGAGGACATGTCTGGGCATGTCTCCTACAATTTAAATGTGTATGCTATTTGTCCTTGCCAGGCAGACTTTTCAGAATTCATTTGGTTCTATGATTTTGTTTTCTTCATGTGTCGCGAGAATGGTCAAAAGAATATTTTGAATGTAGCCGGTCATTTCCTTCAACATAATCTTGTATTGATTGCATATGGTGGTGAATCAGTCATGCAAAAAATCCTTACATGGTTCTCTTTTTGAATTATGATAATTTGTAGCTGTAAGCAGGGCAGTAACTGTTTGGAAATTAGTTCTTGCTGGGAATGAACAAGGGAATGAACACTGATACAATTGTTAAGAGTTTTCTTGATGGTGATGAAGATCAGTATGAAAAAATGTGTTTTGAGAAGAATTTTGAAGGCTGCTTAAAAGATTATTTTTTAGTTTTTTTTTTTTTTTTTTTTTTTGTAAATTTTTCTGTTTGTTAATTCTTTTTTTTTTTTTTTTTTTTAAAAAATATTTTTGATCACTTCTTAATTTGAATTGTATGATACAAGTTTCATGTGACTTAAATTCATCTCTTTTTAAGATTATGTCTTTGAATTGTGTAAGGATGATTTTTTACTCTATCGTTAAAAAAAATTATTTAGTATAATTATGTGTTTTAATTTATATTGATAATATTTTAACTCATTTAATTAAAAATGTAAAATATATATAATAAAAAAAAAAAAAAAAAAAAAAAAAATATTATGTGTATAAAACTAAATCTAATAGTTACTCTTGGGCATCATATTTGTTACATCTGTACACATAAAAACAAATAAAATTAAAATAAAACTACTTAGTTCGATGTGAATCGGATCCGGTAACTTCTTAAGGTGCGAGTGTTGTATACATACCCTACGCTTTGATACATAATGTGAGTAAGCTGTTCTTGGTCTTACAGAGAATAACTTAAAAAAAAAACAGAAAAATATTTTCTGTATAAATTCATTATTAAACATGTTATGGTAGCAGTGTAGCACATACTCTGTTAAGTTATTAAAACCAAATTGAGCAGACTAGCGTTTTCACCACGTGATAAATGCAGTCTAGACGTGATTGAAAAGCGTATTGCGGTATAGATTCTCTGGTAAATAATTATTGACGACTAGCTGCAAAAGTCAGAGTGACCTACTCTGTCACAAAGCTAACATTTACAATAAGCATCATCTTAAATAAGCGTATTAGCACTCTATACATCTAAATACAGCCACACGTACGTTATACTCATAATAAGTAGCAGCGAATAACTACCAAAGTGAAAAATACAACTCATTTAGATTAATACATGTGATGTGTAGTCATAAAAAATTAATAAAAAAAAAATTATTGAGATAAATACAACACAAATAAATTGCGGAGTATGCTCACGATATTAGCCCCAAAAAAAGCGTTAGCACCGTGTATTATTAATGGCACTATAGAGTGAAGCTATCATTTATCTTCAATATCTTACTTATGTCGAAATCACAGTTGTGAAAGTTTAAGTGCTTCAGCGTGGCCAAAAATGAAGTGATTATTAATATCAACATAGAGCTGACTAGGCTCTGCTAATGATAGAAACCTGGAACACTGTTAGAAAAGAGCAAGAGATATTCTACATCCTATTTACCTACTTTGCAAACATTTACATAACAAGATAGGACAATAGATGAAAAATAATAGCGCAACTATGCAAAGTACAACAATGGCGATCAAGCGTCGTACATCAAGACAGAGTATTCATAGCAACTCACATATTGAGACAGCAAGTTGAAGTACACCAATAATGTTCATTGCATGCAGCGTGTTCTATAGCACACGATATGAGTGCATTGTAATGCTTAGCGAAGAAAGTCTGCTATTATTTGTAGTAAACAGGACATTTCTCAAACTAAGCTACACTACATCACGTTCAAAAGCTTTCACTTATATAGCGTACTCACAACTTTCCCAGTCTATACATTGTGAAATACAGAATGTGCTGGAATCGCCTTGTACAAGATTGATATCAGCAGATCGAATGTGTTTTAGATGTATTAGCTAACAGGTATATTTTCTCAATCAATTCCATAATAGTGCTCTGAGGATCAGGCAAAAGACCACTTTTACATATCATATTTTGAACTACTCTATGCTTACAAAGAGATACCGCTTTTGCTTGTGCAATGCACCAGCTACTTTCCTAAGATGTATGATGAGTCTTTTCTTTGACATTATTGAAGACTGTACTCCGAAGTTTTTATGGATGGATTCATTAGCATTTAATGTTGATTCTTATTTAGCCTATTGCTTAGGAACTGGATTTATCTAGAGTATTTAGTTAGAATGTGTCTGACAGCTAGCAAAGCCTAGTAGTATTGAATTGTGAAAAATGTCACTTTTATGTTAAAAAGGGATCGCTAACTCTAGGACATGTGGTATCTAATAATGGAATTTCTATAGACCTAGCAAAGGTGAATGTTATCTCTAGTCTACCTTACCCCACCTACATGATGGAAGGTTCCGTCGTTCCTTTGGCCCATGCACGATATTCTTTTACAGGTACATCATAAAGGATCTTCAGTAAGGTTAGCACTTCCCTATGTCAAATTACTGCAGTAAAGATATTTGGTAGTGAGTTCAGTGAGGATTCGCAAAAAACCATTTATAAGCTGAAGACCGCCCGGACTCAAGCTCCAATTGTGAGAGCACCAGACTGGAGCCAGCCATTTGTAATCATGTGCGATGCTTCTTTCAATAAACCATGACGATTTCAAGTTAGGCAGCACACAGGCTCAAGCAGGTAAATGGTTAAGATCCATAGTGTTAGCAATGTGATCGCTTATGCGATACTAGAGCTTTAAGGACGAATTGGTGCCCGAATCAAGCATAGATGTGACATTATTATTCCTACCTTCATCTGAGAAACGAGCTTACTCTGCTCTATTTATTTAATTGCTCTGCCTATTGATAAAGGCTTAAATTCGAGCTTATTTACTTAGTACTAAGGTGGTAGTGTTTTCAGACCATGCAGCTTTAAAACGTATCCTATTACATAAAAAGGAAAGGAGTCCAACAACCAAGGACTTATGACGTTGGGATTACTGCCACTAACAAGACATTTGATTATAGTACAAATAAAGGAATAGTAAGTGTGAACCAGAGATAAATTGGCAGACATGTTGAGAAGTCGCAATTGAGGCACTCATCTTAATGGACCTTGATTATACTCCTATAGATTGATCTCAATATCTCCTATTTTGCCAAAACAATGCAAGCAGTTAATCCTTGAATATGTAGCCGCTTGGTATGCACCTGTAGATCCCAATCAATACTCAATTTTATCTTAGTTGAGAACCGAACATATCCTCCAAAACTATTCTCCTACGCATCCAACAGAGGACAGAGCTTGAAAAGTCGGAGTCTAAAAATATTACAACTATATAGAGTCATGATCCACATTACATTAATGGGAGATGGTCGCACGACTGGACTTTCAGTTATGATAGACACGTTGGTAGTGTCTCAATCAAATTCCACGCTATTGTTATAGAGGTGTCACTCTATCTTGAGGAGTGTAAAGGACATTTGGCCCTCATAGGTGACACCAGCTAGATAAGACTCTTAGTTCTGTTAGATTCTGGTGGACCTTACCTACTTTATAAAGAGAGTGTCGTGACTCGATGTTTTGTAAAGTTTTGTCCTACCCCCTGCTATAAAATACTTTTCTTATGGGTGAGTATATCACGAGCGCGATTAAACAGGCCATTACACCAATAAATCATGTCTTTTCTCTGCTTATAAACTTTACATCGTTTTAGGCGACACTTAGATATCATCGGATCCATCTTCCAAATCTCTACAACTGGTCTACTGTGATATCTTTATATACTATGTTTCGCCGTGAGACTCATTAAATTGTTCTTTCTCAGAGATGGTTGGTGGCACAGCAGCTTTCCTACCGCGCTGATTGATGCTAACACATGTTGTATTTCCTTACTTAAGAAAAACCCATTTATTATCTTGTTTGTCTTTGGGATCACACTCCACAGAAGACAATCAATCGAGGCCAATCAAGCCCGCAATTTAGTGATATAATCATGGAGAGCTACAGCGAAGCCGAAGTTATATGAAGAAGACTTGGAGTACACATCCATGCTATAGCGTGTGTCCGAACGATACTCAATCACATGGCAGACCCCGAGCCAAATCACCAGAACCAATACTCCTGTATTAGGTGTCAAACCAGAGAGATAAAACGCGTTATGCCTCTACAGAATGTATAGTCAACAAAACCTCTATCATTATAAGAGGCATAGGAAAGCACACACCACGCTCCAAAGATGAAACCTCAGTTCCATGTCAGCAATATGCGTACAGCATACAAACACCCCATATGGCGTATGAGTTTCCTTCCGATTAGATTTATGGAAAAGCTCTCGCACATCCACCAAGTTGAAGTACGAGCAACAAAGCCACTTTTGGGCAAGTCAGGTATTGCCATCATGGAATCGACGAAAGCCAGAGCTGCAGGAACGGAAAAAGTTTCACAAGCTCAAAAAGAACATGAGAGCTTCGCTAGAGCTTATAAGAGACTCGAAGAATTATCAAAGGAGAAGATGAATGCTGTACATGACCAAAACATCCCAAGAGGAAAGCACTTCCAACCTGGAGTGATTTAGTCCTTCCTTATACAACATCACCAACTGAGGCTAATGCAGGCAAGTTCAGATCCCCGATGGGAAGGACCAAATATAGAGCAGAGTAAGCCGAACCGTTACGGATTTTTTTATCACCCTACAGCCATCCTTCAAGGCTCTGGAACTTATCGCAGTTTAATTGGACAATCGGCGTCTGAAATGCTATTGACGATCGTGATAGGCAGGCTCTGACCGAAAGGTAAAGGAAATGACATACAAAAAACGAGTCGTCGTATAGTAACGATATAGCACTTAACCCACAAAAAAACTCCACTTTATGTTACAAACGTTTTTGGGTGTCCCAAATAACAAAACCCCTTAAAATTTATAACCGACTTA